>OOFB01017118.1:0-15481 GCA_900323305.1 Trachyrincus murrayi | reverse complement strand
TTTCGCCGTGCAATGCAAGTCAATGGGGGAGAGAAAATAAACATTATTTTGGATTATCAAGTTTGAATCCACGGAGCAACTATTGAAGATATCTCGCCAATATTTGGAGTTACATCATGACAAGGTAACTACCAACCCAAACCTCTACCACACTTTAATGATGCTTTGACTCGTCGTGAAAAGCACATTCTTACGAGGAGTTCCATATACAGCCAGTCAGTGAAGTGGTCCCTGGCTGAGACTGGGTCAACTGTGTGTGTGGATCAGAGACAAAGCAGATCCACTCGTCTACTCACAGGCCTCTCCTCGTTTCATTCGCACCGCCCTGCCGTTCTTCATGGAGCTCAGGCATCCAACCTACACAACAGAGACGTGGCTCCTCACATGTGGACAGTCTTGAAAAAAGCCATGGAGCACGGTGTGTACACACACACACACACAGACTCATGAACAAATAAACACGAGTGCACATGCACTCGAATTAGCAAATAAACAGCCACACGTGCACACACACACACATATACACACACACACACACACACAGGAATATAGACACAAATATTCACACACACACACACACACACACACACACGTGAATACACTAATACACATATACTTGAATGCAAACACCACACACACACAACAATGTCTGAGGCCCAGTGAGGACTTGGGTGGCCTGGGTTCCGCTGTCTCCGGGAGGTCCAGAGGGGTGAAGGCAGACGTCTCTGTCTAAACCATTCATTACTGCTGCTCGGTGGTTCTGGACACTCAAATGATTCCCAGGCTCCGCAGTGTAAGTGGATACAGATATTTGGACCGCTCGATGCCTCAATTCCTGGAAACCCATCAATGGGTTTCAGAGATTCACTGAATGTATTCACATACCTTTTTAGGTCAACACAACATAGACCATAGAAAACAACACACACACACACACACACACACACACACACACACACACGATGCTAAGCCACATAGCAGGGCCAGTCCACCTAACTACTATGTACTGCAAGAGACATGTTAATCAGAGACTTATGCAAGGAGCTAGCGAAAGACGAGTGAAACAAAGAATGACAGCTGGATCAAGAGACATTTGCTCTGTAACCACTAATAGGTTCAATTCAAAACACTTTTGATCTCTGCATCATCATCATCATCATCATCATCATCTTTATTATCACCACCATCCTTCTGCTCCTCCTCCTCACAGACCCATGTTACTTCAGAGGAGTAGTTCCCCAGCTGTTTTGTTTGTTTGTGTGTGTGTGTGCATGCGTGCGTTAGTGTGTGTGTTAGTGTTACCGGAAGCTTCCTGATGTGGAGGTGGAGAGCTGGACCAGCTGGAGAGCTGCTGGTCTTTGCTCTCTGCAGGGTGCCTCTTAAGAGACTGAAGCCCCGGGAGGTAGCTGTGTTGCGTGGCTCCGATGGTCAGATGAGAGACGGCACTCAAGATCTCAAGATCGTGGGGGGGGAGACACTTGTGTTTCGTGTTACTTTGCACGTTCTCACACAGACACAAGCACGAGATGGCTGTATAGACCTTTTAGCGTAGCCTACATGTACAGTAGTGCCGGTCTGCGGCCAACTCCACTTGCTTGCAGAGATACGGGCTGCCAGTATCTTTTAGTAAGATCTCTTCTAGTACTCGCCCAGTACTTTTAGTAAGATCTCCTCATAGGCGCCTCGAGATGCCAGCGTCGATTTCAAGCGTACGTCGTGATGGCAGGGGGGGACGAGGAGACCAGGCAGAGAGGAGCGGCGGTAGGGTGGGTGAGGGGTGAGGGGTTCAAGGCATAGCAGGCAGGCGGGAATGACCAGCGAGGGGCATCACTGCTCAACCGCAGCGAACGCTTCTGTCATTTGATTGACGGGCCTCCAGATGTAACCTTCATCAAAGTGTGTTGAGGGCAGCGGGAGCGTGGCTGAGGGAGGGTGGTGGTGGTGGGGGGGCTAGTGCTTGTCAGCTCCGGTGAACCTCATTCAACTGCCAATCCCTGGGAAATTAGGCATTGTTGTTTCAACACGAGAGGGAAAGGTTGACACGGTCAATCGACCTGGACCTCAGAGATAACAGTGATCTCTCCAGTCAAATCTTTATCTTTATTTATTTATGATTTACTAGTCTGTACTGACCAGTAGATTTAAGTGGACATATGCAATGACGTAACTTTGTCTTTGTGTGGGAGAATCTTCCCATGGAGGCACAGTTGCACATTAATGTTCTGAAATACTGGTATTTTGACCCACGCCCAGGGGTGGTGTCACCGTCTTAAACCAGGGCTTTGTGAACCCGGGAAACGGGCCAGACGTTAACCAGAATGGGACTGGATCAGCGCAGGCACTGTTCCAAGCGGCAGGCCGTGCTGTGGCCCCACCCCGGCTACCAGACGGAAGACATAAACACCCCGGCGGACTTTTAAACATCGATATCTCCGGGGGCCTGAACAAGAGATGTTTCAGACATGATCTAACTCTTTCCGTCCACCTCCTACCTCAGTCAGTGACACCATCGTTTCCCATGACCCGCGACCTTTTGCAGTTTCGTCCCCCCCCCCGGTTACTTATTGGCTGGTGTTAAGAGATGGGGAGAGAGGGGGTGGTGGGTATTACAGAGGTGTTCAGAAAACACGTGTGATTAACTCTTAAGAGCCTGAGTGGTGAGTAAGATGGTGGGCTTGTGAGAACCAGCATCGGGGGGGGTGGCGTTTGTGGTTAAGCACGAACGTGTTGCCACATTCCATTGGGCCATTTCCCATCAGCAACACTCCCCCTGTCCCATCCCCCACACACACTTTCATCCCATCCCAGTTTCCCTTCTAGGGAGCGGACGGCACATTCCATCACTCCTATCAATAGATGAGAGGTGAAAAAAAGCGGATGATTTATCTCATTGTGCCGGTAAGCAACGCCTGCAGCACAGTTGGCAGTAAGGGTAGAAGCCTCAGGGGGTGATTAACCAAACTGACATACGCAACCCAGCTGATCACAAAGAGCATTTTGTGTGTGTGTGTGTGTGTGTGTGTATTTTTGCATAGTTTGAATGGCTCAGTAGGCACTTGGAATTAAAAGTAACTTTAAGAAAGGTAAAAAAGTATAAATGTTTGACACTCATCTCATCACTGAGAGAGCAGAACATTTCTCATCTTATTGTTAAGTCATTTGACCAGTCAGATGCTATTTTAGAGCTGTGGCCGCCCATCTCTCACACAGTGCCCACCATTTAAATTGTTTACTAAGTTCATGACCGACTTAATGATGCAACTATTTGCTATGACTGTTGGGTCTGTCTCGTTGTGGAAAGGTATGAGAGTCAGAATGTTCACAATACGGCCACCTCGCTTTAGCAGCGGTGACACATTCACCGTACAATGGAAGAAGTCACTAGGTGAAGTTAAGATAATGGTTAAGACCTCAAGTCATTTAGCTTTGCTTCAGCCCTGCTACATACCAAGCTGGTAAATGTCACAGCACCCCCTACTGTCAAAAGCCCCTCGACTGAAATTAAACACAATGTACTAACTAAATCTAAATCTATACCTTTTTTCCTTGCATGCTCCATCTATGACCAATTTTATACATTTGAACATGGCCCACGCTGACCTCATATTAATAAGCCAAATAAACATTTTATCAGTGGAATTTCATGATTACATGATTCACCCCCACTCATTCCTCTCCATTCAAACCCAGTCCAGAGAAGATGCGTGGGGGTGCTTCTCCACTATCCAACTTGAAATATCAGACGTTCCATGGAATTGACTGGGTGTGACTTACCATCATCGTAATGATATTGTTTGTTTTTCTTTTGAAAAGGGTGCTGGTGACAGTTTCATTGGTGCGTTGGCGTTCTACATGGCTCACTATCCTGCTCTACCTCTGGAGGAGATGGCCAGGAGAGCCAACCACGTGGCGGGAGTTAGTGTACAAGCGGTCGGCACGCAAGCGTCCTATCCTTCCAGGACGGACCTGCCTGCCGAACTTTTCTGAGACCCAACGTCTATACAAACCTTACGCGACCAAATAGTGTAAAATAAAATAGTCAATGCCGTTTCAATATACTGACTACTGATTGCAGTAAAACATTAGTCTTTATCCTAAAGCAGAGATTTGCACAATTGAGATTTAAAGACTGTATATGCTTTATGAAATGAGCACCAATATTTAATAAAAATCTATTTTCTAATAAAAATGAAACATTTAAATCTTTAAAATCAAAAACTTCATGTCAACCTGACAACACCATGATGCAAACCTAGCCTTTTTTTGTTATTTGTAGGCCTAAATATCAAACCATTTCACGGTCTGTCTTTAAACAATTTCATATTTAATTAAAAATAAAATAAACATACACATATACATGCATCATTTTTAACATGTTGCCTGGAAAACCACATTTCACTCTGAACACAAATTTTACAGTTCTTACATAGTGTTTCATAACAGTTAATCACTGGAAAGAGGGGTAGAACATGTGATGTCTTGACACATACAGCGTTGGGAGTGGTTGGACATATTGTATTGGTTTCCATGACTAATAACTTAAGGTGCCATACTTGGCACCTTTATACTTTGTTGTTGCCGTCGTTAACAACACTGATTGTGTAATATGCATGAAATCATCCAGTTCATGGGAAATCTTCTGAAAGTAATTGAATGGTATATTGGCACCATACCAATTCATTCATCATTACCAAGTCATCAACCTCCAGCGCTGTAGTCACTTGGTTGTCCATATGTTGGTGCAGCTTTAAATTGACCTTATCTTCTTCTTTTCAAAGAATAGAACATGTTTGTTGACTGCAAAGACAAAGGAAACGACAGATTAGACATTCATCAGCATAATAAGAGGCTGTCTTTGTGCCAAGACTTTGCTACATGTGCTAGGGAAGGGAAATTATAGGAAGATTAACATTGAGTAAGACTTTTAAGGGTTACATTTGTGTAATATCTTAATGGTTGGGGAACCGGGTCTGAAATCTACTGCTGCCATCTATAGAGCTGGGCCCATACAGTCTGTATGGATGGGCCTTAGTTCAATATATTGGATCAAATGATATACATGAATATGTTATGATACATGGTAGAGTTTTGTAGTCTTTATTCCCTCAATTTGCGATAATAATAGAAGATTACAAATTGTCAGAATACTTGAAAAGTATCATCTGCTATTTTCCTATTGCCTAATTTGTGTGTGTCTGTAACTACACCTTTTAACTAGTAGCATGGATACTTCAGTTTTTGGTCACTTGCCAGACAAAACATCTTAATTTCGCCAAGCTAGGTAACTTATTATGGTATTTGCCGTTAACGATCACATTTTATAGTTTATATATTCATACAATTATTATTAAATTATTAAATAAATATTGATAGAATAATCAATGGCAACAATGAAATTAAAATCATGTTGCAGCCGTACTTCAAATGTCCTTTGCTCCAAGTTAATGCTGATGACAATTAAACGTGTATCAGCGTCTTACCTCAACAGGACTGTGAACCTCACACTGCCGGATAGGTCTAGGGGACACGGATTGATCCTTACCGAACGGGTCGTGTTTCCGCAGCACCAGCTTCTCTCTCAAGCGTCCCCGTTTGGTGTTAAAGCAGTAGCCTGTCCCCGCAGCGCTCATCATCTGCACCAGCAGAGTTCTGCTCAAACATGGACAGGAATCATCATTATTATTTTTTTTACAGATTAACAAACTCATTTCCAAAGTCAGACACTTAAAACTGGCGTATATGAAATTTACGTTACTTACTTGGATTTTGCTTTGGCCACTGACGCATGAATAAAATAGAAATAATGTTTAATTAGGACGTTACAAGAAAATCGCTAGTAATACACAAGTTGTGTTATTATATACGATACAATTGAAATATGTTTAGAACCAATATTATGATTAAACACGAGTGCGAGTGACCTATAAGTTCTTGAGCTAGTGCTCGTATCAAGTGCAACATGCTAACTAAGTAGGCAGTGTCCATTTATTTAGCAAGAGAAGATTCTGTCAGTGCCCATGCCCACGATAAATGAAATACAATACTTACAATTTACACTCGTTAGGAACATTTTAATTGTATGTCATTCAGTTCTGAATATTTGTAAAAACAAATGTGTTCAGTTTGAGCTTTGCAGGTGTCACATTGACAATTCTACTAAACTTCCGGGTTAAGCACCGCCACATCCGGCTTCCCTTAAAGGCGTAGGCAGTATTTTTTTTATAACACCCATGGTAGGCAGCTATGGAAAATTGTACTGCTGTGAATAATTATGATAACAAAGTCTATGCACGACATATGTGACGAATTGGCGAGTTAGACTGTACTTTGAGTAATTGTCTTTGCATATTCATATTCCATACATAGGCCTAATTAGAAACATTGGTTTAAACCGGTACATTATTTTCAATAACATTCATATCATTCTCCATGTTTACATTTTAAACAGGAACTATCTATAAACCCTATATTCCTGTAACAGTTCATTATTTCAAATTAATGTATTATTATTCCCTAGTCTATGTTTTTGTTTGAAACCCAGGAACAATTTACCGAGGTAAAATATCATGTGTAAACATAGGCTACTTGGCCTTTGAAAGGATTCTACCTCTGAATAAAATGTTTAATACAGTCTACAGACTTGTCTGCAGAGCCCCTATACCATCTGTAGCATCACGCACGCTCTGCTTTATCTAATTATTTTCTTTAAAAGGGTTAATGAAAATGACAGAAGAATGGTAAATTGTAGGCTATTCCTCAGCATTCACCTCATATTATAACCTCGACTTATTGATCCCAAATAATCATTGTGTAAGATTAGAAGCACAGATCAAATGGAAAGCATAAACACAATTTATGCAGGAATTTAAATGTCCAAAAAAACAACAACTAAAAAGGTCTGAACGTGCCATCAGCTAACAAGCACACAAATTGGGCTGTATGAAGTATTTAGAAAAAAATACATAAAAATATAGTGAAGAAAAGGGAAGCCACGCATTAAAGCCCTCGCCGTTCAGGAAATGAGCATGAATATTATTGGACATGCCTTGCAATCTTGTAACCAGGCAAGGCAGCAGCAGCTGTCAGGATGTAGGCCTATGTGGAGGAGCTTGCGTCACTAAAGGGATAATTCCGTGAAGTAGGGTGCGACCACCGGCTCTTTAGACTCTCCTCTCTCCTCCTCCTCCACCACCACCCACTAACCACTCTCCACTAGGCTACTTACAGCCTCTCTCTCTCTCTCATCTGCTTTCTCTCTCTCTCTCTCTCCCTCATCTGCGTTCTCTCTCTCTCGCTCTATCTCTCAAACTCAATTGAGCTTAGTTGCACACGGATAGAGAGCCAACGACAGCCAAATTACTCCAACAAAGTACAGAGCACAATAACCATGAAACAGAGGATAACTATCCTTCCGCTTCATGCAATCTGACGGCCAAGAGAATTGGGAGGGAACAGCGCCTGAGTGTGTTTGTTTTAATGTACCGCCATTTTCATTTCTTTCTCAATTTCTCTCTGCTCCTTTGCTCTCTTGACACACTTGCAGTCGTCACTTACAAATATTCATTCATATCTCTCCGACAGATCTGTTGTGCAGGAGACTCGAGAGGACAGGTGTTGTACCCAAATGAGTGACTCTGTGTGACTCATCGAATATCCTCGCCGAAGCCCACACAAGTGGGCTACTCTGTGTATTAACCAACAAATCCACGTGCTTTTGGTGTACAAAGGAAAGATTAATCACAAACAGTCTAACATCGCTGGAAAGGCATGATGTGGCAGAACTCAATGAGTCAAACATTTTCGGTGGAACAGAGGGGAATGTCATATTATTAAATTTTAACACAAAAGAAAATAAGTGAATATACCCAAATATAAATTAACAAGCCAAATTAAATATGAATCTAAATTTTGAATAAAGTTGGTGTCAATTGCTTTATTGTGTGGTCATTGAACTATTTGATTTCATTTTGTAAAGAGCACACATGGACAAACTCAAAACAAGCAGCAAGGATCATATTATTAGCTGTCACAACAACATCTCCCTGTTCCTGTGACCTAACAACCTCATTGCAACGGGTGACATGATGACTCACAAACACACATGCGCACACACACACACATTCAGATACATAACCAACAGACACGCACACAACTTCTCAGCCTACGTCAACATGTCTTGTCTTGTACCTTATGCATTAAGGAGGTGGGGGTCGGGGAGGTGGGGGTCAGGGTGGTGGGGGTCGGGGAGGTGGGGGTCGGGGAGGTGGGAGGGATGTGAGCAGGTCAACACTTCTTACCACACTTCACGGAGTTCTCCAATCATCTGTTGTTTCCTGTATTTAAAAAAAACTTTCAAAAAGATAAACAAACAACAAAAAACAGGGCAGGATCATCTAGTGGTTAGGGTGTTTGACTCCACAGTCGAAAGATTCTGGGTTCGATCCCCTATGTCCCTTCCCTTTAAGCGTCCTTGAGCAAGATACCTAACCCCTGACTCTACTGCTCATAATATCCTGTATCTATATTCATGTCGCTTTGGATACAACCTAATGCTAAAGTGGTCATATCACCAAATAGTCAAGAGGATGGCATGAGGACAATGAGGTTTCCTGTGATGGAGTGTGTGGTGTCAATACATTTTGTTATGTTTGTAAGAGACACTTGATGACACTTGACGCTTTCTATTCATTTTGTATGACATATTTTGGACTATTCAATCAACCACAGTTCTTGCTCCCTGAAATCAATCTTATATACATTATATTTTTGATTGCTAGAGCTTGAGATGTTTTCGATTTCAGGTCTACTGCCGATGGCCACTGCTGTGAACTTTGAATATGCTTTTACGCCCACGTAGTCTTGGCTTTTACACAGTGCTGTTGTTCTGAACTACACACTTCAGCCGTAGGAAGAAAACCACCGCAGAAAGTGCCACCGTGTCCTCACAATCCTCGTACGCCAACACAGTCTTGGATGTATTTATCTCTTTTAAACACTTTTAGATTTCTATTTTTAGCTTTAGGAATTACTTAACAACTAGTGACAGCTGTATCATAGCTTGGCTGCTTGTCCATTTTAATTGTAATAAATGGGGTGGTTAATTAATAAGATCAGATGGGATTTTCTTCCTTTTTTTCCTACACAGGGTAGAACATGTTATTATTTTGCTGCATAAACCCAGTCAACTCCACTTGCATTTGAAAGTACAGCTTCAAAAGTATTCCCTGACATTTGAAAAAATAAATGGTAACTGCATTATCACCTGTGGCACTGAGTCTTTGTGTAATACTCTGTACTAATACTCTTTAAGTGTAGTCACCGGAACTGGTACAAGCCAATGGGACCCAAACGGTCTAAAATAAATATCTCTCTACTTGCGTACGTGGAGTGGTTGATTGTGCCGGCGATGACGTCGTAGACTGACTGTGCATTAGGTTACCATGGTTACCCCAATCAGCAGTGTCGAAGCCCTCAAATTGAATCTCACACACACAACAGGGCTGTGGAGTTTAGATTAGAGTAGACAGAGCCTTGGCAATAGCAACTTGCGGCCTAGCACTGGGTAATTTATGTGTAATTTGAATCTAATTCGGACTATTATTATGCAAGTCTCATTATATCGTTTTATGCGCATGCTCTGTGTTTGACTGAAAAAAGCTTAAATATAAGGCTAACCTAAATCCAAAACGTATTCCCTTCACGATGTGAACAGGCTGATAATGGAGACCATTAATGTTATTGCAAATGTCACATACTTCATTCACTCATTTATTCATGCATCCATCTATTCACTCCTCCTCCCATCCATTCATCCGTTTATCGATTTCGTATTCATGTGTCTGTTCTTATGCCGAGGAGACAGAAGACGACAGTGTTGTTGTGTTGAGTATTTATTCATTATTTTCCAAGCCAGGGTCTCATTGCGTCTGCAAAGCATTTTCTAATACGGTCGCAGTGACGACCGCGATGGTGTCATTAGTGAAGATATAAAACCCGGGAGCCGCTGTGTTCTCCTTCCATCTGCTCTCCACCAGCCCTCCCTCTCTCCCTCTCATTCTACCCTGCTCTCTCTCTCTCTCTCTCTCTCTCTCTCTCTCTCTCTCTCTCTCTCTCTCTCTCTCTCTCTCTCTGTGTTCCATGACGCAAAGGAAGAGTGGGAGTGGGACACACCTTATGCTCTCCGAGAGGACTGAGTGGGCAGCCACCATCCGCTACGTGCGCACCAGCCTGTATGTGTGTGTGCGTGTGTGTGTGTGTGTGTGTGTGTGTGTGTTGGGGGGTAGATACTGAATGGAGCGAGAGAGAGAGAGAGAGAGAGAGAGAGAGAGAGAGAGAGAGAGAGAGAGAGAGAGAGAGAGAGAGAGGAAGTCGAGTGAAAGCAAAGCCAAACAGCGGGAGCCACGAGGGTCAGTGGAAAAAGAAGAAAAAAAGGACAAGAGTTCCTTTTTTTTTATAAAGCACTCATTTTTGAGTCTTGATTTTTACTCTTCAATTACCAGTGTACCATAGTGTACCATATAAATGTTTTATTCACATAAACTAAAAAACTTCGAATTATTAACATATATTTAACGAATATAACAGAAAAAATCCATCTGACGGAGGCGACTTCTCAATGTCATATAAAACACAAAAGCCATTTCAAACACGAATCTTCTCTTTTTGATTGTTTCAGATTTTAACAGAACTCAGCTATTACATCGAAACCTTAAAAGAAATCTGAAAAGATGCGAGACATAACCAAACTGATAAACTTTCAAACAAAAGAACAATAACTGTGGAAGACCTTCCACAGTTATTCAAAGAATTCAAAGATTTAAAAAAGATTTAAAGGTTTAAAAGATAAAAAAAATATGGGGGTCGTAGCCCTACAGGAAGTGATGCAATCCCTCACTGAGAGGTCATCAGAAGATACAAAAAAACACACTATTTATGGTCACCTAGAATGACTTGGGAGTAAGATAAAGACATCTGGTGTCTTTTATACGAATCAAGGTATTAAACTCTACTAGCCCTACAGGTAGGTCACGTAGGGGTCAAAGACACGTGGGAGTGTGCTAAAGACCTGGGGTCTCTTTTATATGAAAGGGGGCCTCAGGCACATGTAATGTTATTAATTTCGTGGCCCTAGCCCTACAGGAAGTGACTCACAAAGCATCATCAAATGCTCAATTGAAAGCATTGGAAATAAAAGGCATGGCTAATAAATTAATCTAAATTTGTAGGAAAGAGATAGGAACTTGGCCTTTAGATCCATCAACCAGGGGCACCTTGGGATCACTCTGTGCAAATATTGCGCCTCTTGGTGCAAAGGAGGCCGCGTGCAGCGCCGTCATAACGGCACTAATTTCCATTAATTCAAAATGATGGGCTCCGCGGATCCCCCACCCGGGGCCCAAGAGAGCCAAGGTTCGGTGTGGGGCTCCTGTTCGGGCCTTGGAACAAGTTTGTCAAGTCTCAGGGCGGTAGAACCTTCCTATCTCCAAAACCGCCTTTTAAACCACATTCAGATCGACCAGGTCTCGCGGGAACACTTCTGACAGGCCCATTTGGGCTAACCTTTTTCTGCAAGAGTTAGAAATCTCAGATATGTCGTTCCTGGGACCCAGGGGAATGTCTGTGTGAATTTTGGCATCTCTATCCATCTCGAAAGGTCCCAAAAATGGGCGTGACCTGCAATACAGAGATAGAGTTAGGGATTGAGAACGCCTTTTGGCCTGTAAACACAGCTGGCATGTGGACAAGTGTTTCAAGTTTGGGGTCAAAAGGGGCCCACGCCACGCCCCTTACGTGTGTGTGCATTTCGCTCAACGATTAACTTTTTTTTAAAATGAGATAGAGGTCTGATTCTCAGATATGTGTGTTGGGTCGGTGGGGTGTACGTCTGGGAAGAATTTCAGCTAAAAATCTCTGAAGCAAAAACTTGCTAACGTTGCATTAACTAAACATCATATGCATTCACTGAACAAAATTATGAAAAAAATGCACATTTCTCACTAGAAATGTTATGAAAACGCATTTTAATGCAGAAACTATCTTAAAATAATAAAAAGGAATCTATTTTTTGTCGCAGATATAAACTTGACAGTCAGGTGAGGTGGACGTAGGGCCAGCCGATAGGGGCGCTGGACCAGCAAACGCTCATATGGGTCATTTTGGGGCGTATTGACAAACGACCTATTCTGTCGTTTAGGTTGGAGGTTGCTATTACATCCCAATTTAAAAAAAAATCGGATTGGACATTGACATTGGCCTTTTTTGTAACAAAACTGTTGGAAGATGGCTAATGTGTTCACCTTCTATGAAGTCCATTACATCTGGAGGAATGCTATATATTTCCCTTGTTCAACTGAGACGCATAGGAGCTGCATTTCCCACCAGTTTAATCAGAATTTTAACAGGGCAAAAGCATTAATCTCTCCTGCCATGTGGTGTAAATTTCTCATTGGGGCCATGAGGATGCAAGAATTCCACTCTCACATCCTGACTTTCACCATCCACAGAAACAGCTCTGGCCAACCACCAGTGCTCATCATAAACTACTGCCATCCAGTCACCAGGCTTAATACTCTCAGCAGTTATTCCTGTGGATGAGCCCCCGGGGTATGATGGTGGCTCTTCTTCCATTTCCATCATAAGTTGTGCTAAAGGTCTTAAAGCTGCATGAGATAACTCGGCACTTTGGTGGCCACTCTGGTCGTGGTAAAAAAACTCCACTGCGTTTTAAGGACGTCGCTGTGATGACATATACAAACACAAACACGCGTGGAGCAGACTGGAGTATGTACTGTACTTCTATGGACTGGAAGGATGGCTTCAAATCAGGTAACTAACCCGGTCTTCTTTCTTTTATGTGCATGTAGGTAAATTACATTGAGCAACATTTTCAGTTTATTAGTAAAGTATACGGACATTGCAAACGCTATTGTAAAGATGCAATATAACATGGCATTGCCTGTCGCCTGCTGTTCCATCACAGTAGGCTAACTGGAACTGAGCTAGGCTATTTTATCCTCCAGCTATCTACACAACAAGACATGCAAGCATCAGAAACCCATAGTAAATTATATTATATTATACACCTCCCCCTCGATAACTGGCGTCTCTATAACTCGCTAATACATTATGTGTACTGTGATGTTCTTCAATAAGTCACACACCAATAAGTCACACACTTTTGATGGACCCCAACAGCAGCGAGTAATTGATAACCATAACTTACAAGAAAGTTCAAACGTTGGAGGGTACCATGGCAATCGTTTTTTCTGCAAATGTCTCCCCAAATAAAGTAGTACAAAAACATTACTAAAATGGCTTTCGATTGACAGGCCTAACCTCAAATGAATTTTCATGCAGCAACGTGAATGAGTGCGTCATGTAGGCACATGTAGGTGTTATTGTTGCAACTCAATGTTATTTACTCATGTAGACACATGTAGGTGTTATTGATGCAACTCATTGTAATGAAATGAAATGATGCCGTTTCAGCGTGTGTGTGTGGATCATCAACCAGTCATTCAGTTCCTTCCATCTGTCATAGGCGGCACCATTAACTACTCTTGTTTTTTGAAGGCTCTTGTCATCTTCTTTTTTCAGTTGCAAACTTTCAGGAGATCTTGTTATAGTTTTTTTCTTTCATTCTGTGGATTCCGCAGGGGATGTTGTCTTCCTGATACTGTGATATGTAAAACGCATCACTTCCCTTGCGATGACAAGATTTCCCATCACTGTACTAGCCAGTACACTGAAATTCTAAAATAATAAATTCACAGGGTCTCATGTCGCAAAAAAATAGGCCAATTCATAAATGTAATGCAAAAAATGTAATGCAAAAAAAAAGAATATTTAACTAGAAAAGAGTTTTCTCATGGAGTTTTAATACATTTTCTTTGGGGGCTGCAGAACATCTCTGGTTATCCATGCTGCCTTGCTCAGGGCCTAAAGCAAAACAAACTGGACTGAAACATTGATACATTCTTGGTTCACTGCAGAAACATGTGAATTCTCTGTACCAGAGACTCTTTTGATCTGGGATGATCTGGTGAATCCTTCTTGTTGCAGGCAAAGGTTTCAGGGTAGGAGGAAGGACTTTGTCGAACCTGTGAGGTAGAGCAGTACATTGTTAAGGCTGTTGGAAACCTTGTCATGCTGAACTGCTTGGCCTTGACAATGTAATATCCTCTTAAAACCAGACTGTCAGCTGCCCTCTTTACAGCTCCTCCAATTCCATCTGGAGCGCCCTTTCCATGTGAAGTTGGAAAAAAGTTCCATGTTGCCCTTTTAAACCCCAATTTCAGAGGAATGTCACTGAGGAGGAACACATTTTTTCTTATTCTTGTACTGCTTGTTTGGACTATCTGACCAGAAATGTACTGTATCAATTGATGGATGTGCCCTGTGTATCTCTCAGCACGGGATCCATGTAGGCCCAAATGGATGCAGCATCTTGGCGTTTAGATTCAGAGATTGTGCAGAATCCTGACTTAGCTTCCTTTGTGTAGCAGTATGTCAATTGAACAGCGGTAAGTTCTGTCTGAAATGGCATGCCTGGGCTTCAGCATGCCTGGACTTCAGCATGGTACTTGCATTTCCATGCCTCCAGTTTTGTTGAATCCACAACCCCTGAAGATTTCAGCACCGCCAAAATTAAAGCTGCATTCTCATGAAGTTTACATAGGCATGTTCAGGGTTTTGGTGTCGTAATATGAAAGGGCCTTAAAGCACAAAATGATGAGTAACTGAGTTTTACTGTAGGGTTGCTTGTGGTGAATTCCTTGTGTAAGTTTATCATTATTGTGTCCATTAAGATCATCCTCTGGCGCTTCACTTTGTTCCTTGTTATGGTGTCTAGTTTGTCTGTTGTAATCCGGGAAGAGTTGTGGAAGGAGTCTTTAATGTCTTTGGTGATGACCATTCCAAACTGTTGGATCTTGTAGAGAATGCAATATCTTTTTCAGAATTGTTCCCAATAAAGTCAATGCTCGTTTCCTGGGTAGTTTTGTGTTTGTTAGCGGAGAGCTCATTTACCAAAGCATGGTGAAAAAGGAGTGTCCTCTTAATTGAGGGATGGTTTGGTCATGGTTTGTGTTCATGACACATTTGGATGCATGCTTCCAAATGTCTCTCTTCAAGCTCAGCAGCTTGTTTTTTAAAGACTTGATTGGTGGTGTGTCTCCTATCTGAGTGTGAAAATCTTCTTTGTGCTTTCTTGACTTCCTGAGAACTTCTCCATGTCCTCCTCTTTAATCTCCTTGCTTGCTTGCTTGTCATGTCTCCTACTTGTTTTATTTTCCCCTCCACAACCCTTTTTCTTTCTTTTCTTTCTCTCTCCCTTTGTAGTTCTTTTGCCTTTCTGTCCCTTCTCCTTCTCTGATACTCTCTGTTTCTGGCCCTCTTCACCTCTTATAAGAGGTTATGTTTATAGTCGTAGTGAGTGGCCATTTTATCTTTTCAAAGTTGCTAAGAGTTATCATAATGCTAA
>OOFB01017114.1:0-18583 GCA_900323305.1 Trachyrincus murrayi | reverse complement strand
AAGAAAAACAGGTTAGGTTAGGTTGAAGCGCTTGGAAACAAAATAAAACCCACACCAAAGAAAGAAATCGATCAAAAGTATATCCTATTTATATGAGTGTGTGTGTGTGTGTGTGTGTGTGTGTGTGTGTGTGTGTGTGTGTGTGTGTGTGTGTGTGTGTGTGTGTGTGTGTGTGTGTGTGTGTGTGTGTGTGTGTGTGTGTGTGTGTGTGTGTGTGTGTGTGTGTGTTTTCAACCTCTCTCCACTAGGCATTTGATGAAGCCATCAAGCAGCTGGACTCCCTGAACAGTGACTCATACAAAGACAGCACCTTAATCATGCAGCTGCTCCGTGACAATCTGACAGTGAGTGTCTCTCACTCATTCCTCGCTATAGGTAGTTTTGTGTCCTCTTTGTGTGTGTGTGTGCGCGCCTAACCTTGCCTCTCCATGTCTGTTCCAGCTGTGGACATCAGACAACCAGGTAGAGGGAGAGGAGCCAGAGGAGGGAACAGAGAATAACTAGTCTCCAAATCTGTCTTAAAAAGAAAAAAAAGAACCCACATTTTTTTACCTCTCACCAGCCTAATTTGTGTGTGTGTCTGTCTGTATGTATGTGTGTATGCGTGTATGCGTGTGTGTTTGTGTGCAATTATACATGCATGTATATGTATGTATGCTGGCACTTCACTCAGTGTGTGTGTGTGTGTGTGTGTGTGTGTGTGTGTGTGTGTGTGTGTGTGTGTGTGTGTGTGTGTGTGTGTGTGTGTGTGTGTGTGCGCGCAGGTACGTGGAGTGTGTATGTATGCTCTTTTTAGGGCCACAGTGGATATGACTTTCTGATCTGTCTGATATTCTTTTATTTTTCTTTGGCGCATTACTCATCGTATGAAAAAAAAAAAAAAAAGTACAGTTTGACCTGCCTACCCTGTTTGTTAAGAAGATTCAAAACTTCTCTCATTGAGCAAACTTGACCCCTGGGGCTTTCAACCATCTCCAGAATAGCCTATTGTTGCTGCAGAAGGAAAAACCTAAACAGTGTTTTTTTTTCGTTTTTTTTATCTGACACAAAGGCTCACAGGATTGTTTTAGTGTGTGGGCCGTTTGCCAAAACATTAGTCTCAGTTGACAATTCTAGAACTACATTCCATTTAAGTGACGCGTTTAACTTTTCCTTTTTTTTTACTATGATTTTTGACCCGTGCAGAATATTCATTTCCATACTACAATGAGGTACAGGCAACTTTTTAGTGCATTATCCTGACATGATACTGTAATTTTGATTTGTCTCAGCTGTGTAAAGAATACCTTTTGCCATATGCATTTCAGTGGTTACCTTCTTTTTTTTTTTTGTGTTCAGGTGTTTATAATTTTGTATATTGTATCCCTGCCGTCTCTTTTTAAGATACATGTGTGTGTGTGTGGTTCTGAATAGTCATTTGGTTACAGGCAAAAGGGCGGCTTTGGGATTGGTAATTTATGCTTAGGAAATAATAACACCCACAGGTGATACATGGGCATTTTCACCTTTCTAGTACACAAAGAGAAAGTAAATAAGCTCAATTAAATGCTACAAGCCAATTGATTAGAAAGAGGCACTTTGGAGAAAGATGCACTACATTTTGGATGTTCAAAGTAGTACAAATTGTTTTAGCTATCATACATATAACTGATCAAATATAAGGCATTTACAATTGTTCAAACTGACGACTTGTGTATCTGTTATTTAGGTTACATGCTTTCATGTTTGTGTGATTAAACATACTCAAAAATATGTTTCCCGCCTTGTGTCGTGTGTTTTTATAATACAATGGAACTATGGATTTACAGCAAGAATGGTGGTGGCTTGGTTAATATTGTAGTTTATCCCTTACCATGCAAATCACTATTGTATGCACAAAATGGATACTCCGTACATTACGTAGTACGTCTATGCCAGTTAACCTCTCATGCATATAAAGTGTCTAATGCTAAGATATATATTCTATAATAACGGGTACATGCCAACTTGCAATTGGCTTCTGCTGTCTTGTAATACTTGTATCCTTTTTCTGTTTTTCAAACCACTGACTGAAAGTAGCTCCAAATAGAGTATAACAATGGAGTCAAACATTTAGGGGAGTAGGAAGCTTTTGGTTTGTTGACCACTGTTACCAATAGCATTTGTCATGCCTGATACTAAGCCAGAAAATAAACATTTGTACACAATGGCCATGTTTCCAACGTTTTCAGTCAGCTTTAGCCTTGGACAGTAAACCCCCATACTCTGTAGTTTGTCTTCTAGCTTCCCTGTGTCTTGGTAGAAGGTTGATTTGCATCTGAATGGTACTGGATCTGCAAGATTGCGTTTGAATCATTTGAATATTCAGCAAATGTACTTCCTGAAATCAATGCCTACCATAGGTGGTGACGGAAACTACAGTTTTGCAGCAGCAGCACGTTTTTTTTTCTTTTACATTTGATTAAATTAAATGGGTGACTACAGTCGTGTTATCGTTATCAGCACACGTTTTTGTGTTAGCAAATGTGATCATTTTATTTAATCTCGCATTTAAGTGTAGCCAACGCCCCCTTTTTTCACCATTGCTGAAAGACGAATGGTCCGTTTTGATGACGTCGCCGAGGGTATATATTCAGCAACTTTCCAGCATTCACCCCCCTCCACCCGGCTGTGTGAGTGCTCCTGAGCTCGCTCGGCACACATTCTATAAAAAAATAAAAATACAAAAAAAATTTAAAACACTAAAAACGCTTAAAAAATCTAATTTCTTTTTTTTTTGTAACTACTTCGGTGAAGCTGGACTTAGACCCTCCTCGAAGACTTGGACAATACGACAAGACGACACAAATTTCAATCGACGTTTGTTGCTAGTTAGGCCAAGTAGCTATTTTATAATTTCCCGTCGTTCGATTCGAGCTACAAAGTTTTAATTTCAAGACCCAACGGTAACGCGTTCCATTTTAAAGCTCACGTGTTCTTTCAGAACGTTTTAGAACACTGCGGTTGTGAAGTCGACGGCTGCTAACCTTCTGCTCGAGTCGTATTATATTAACGTTAAACACCCAAACCGTCGGCTACACGGCGGGAATCTTTCCTCCGTTTTGTTTGTAAAGACACGTTTTCGGGTTACGCTAGCTTCTTTTACTACCGGTACGAAAATGAACCCCAGTGCTCCGAGTTACCCCATGGCCTCGCTCTACGTCGGGGATCTGCATCAAGATGTGACAGAGGCCATGCTGTACGAGAAATTCAGCCCGGCCGGGGCTATCCTCTCTATCCGGGTGTGTAGGGACATGATCACTCGGCGATCGCTCGGATACGCCTATGTCAACTTCCAGCAGCCGGCCGACGGTAAGTCATAAGTATTAAACACGGGTGAAATGTTAAGTTAAAACGAACGTCGCGTTTTTAAATGGCAGCGTGTGGGTAGCCCCCTTCTCCTCCACGTGACCGGGTCCGACATATTGTCGCGTTTTTCCCACACAAGTTGCGAAAAGACACGTTTGCCCTGCCCACTCCCTGCGATGTTGCCTATGCGTCGGGTGATTACTATTCCTATCGCATCACATACCAGCCACTGAACATTTGTTAATGGTCGGAGGCTACAAATCCGCAGTTGAAAGACGTTAGGCCACTGATCAATTTGAATGTTAAACATTAGCTCATTATTTGGCGGCGCCCGGTGTTTTTTTTTTTTTTTTTTGAAGTTGCACAGAGTGGCGAAACCCGTTGACTCCGCCAAAAAATGTCTGCGTTTCAGTGATAACAACTTGAGTCTTTTGTTCTTTTGGGCGTCAGTTTTTGCCAACGATAAAGTATGTAGCTATTATTATTTATGCTGTTCAGAGTAACTGTCAAGCGACGATGTCTTCCCCACTCAAGTATTTTGTAGGCAATATGTGCGTTTATTAAGGCTATACATATAACAATATCATGGTGCGATCTATTTAGTGTTTTGGAGCTACTATTTTATTCGCATTAGTAAGGATAGGAGGTTAGGGTGTTCGCTCGGCCCGAAAGGTTCTGGGTTCAAAACCCGTCCTTGGAATCCTTGAGCAAGATGCCTAACCCATGCCTACTCGTTAATGACACGTACATGACAATGGTTCTAATAATGAAATTATGAATGAATAAAAGCATATTTGATTTAGTTGAATTGACCACATCAAAGTAATTATCTTCCAATAACTGACAAAGGGCACTTGAAATGAATGTGAAGTCAGCCGTGGACCTGCTGTGTTGTCTAAACATTCCCCAACTCCCCTCAGCCGAGCGTGCACTGGACACCATGAACTTCGATGTGATCAAGGGGCGGCCGGTGCGCATCATGTGGTCCCAGCGAGACCCCTCACTGAGGAAGAGTGGTGTCGGCAACATCTTCATCAAGAACCTCGACAAGTCCATCGACAACAAGGCCCTGTATGACACCTTCTCCGCGTTCGGAAACATCCTGTCCTGCAAGGTAGGCGGCCAGGGTGTGGCCACATCCCCCCCCATGGCCTACCTCTAGTAGGCCGGATGGTGGACGGTCATCTGACCTGTGTGTTTTTTGGTGTTGCATTTTGAATGTTGTCATATTAACAACGTAAAAAATGAGGTACAATGATATGAATGATGCGACATGAAACGAGAGTGTGAGTGTGTGTTTTCTTTAAAGTTCGTACTGATACAGACCAGTGTCTTGTTCTTCGAAGTATTAAGACTCAATTGTACCTCTGCATCGAATAGAGGTACATGGTGGGTCTCGATCACGTGTGTGTAGAGAGCGTACGCCTCTCCAAAAAATGTACACCACATCTCAGGGTGACGGAAGAACTGTGATTGGCCCACATCGTCTTTTCTTTTGGGTTAATTTCTGCGTACAGTGAAAACGAAACATATTTTTGCTTACCTCCTCCTACTAAACGCCATGGAGGTCTGCTCCATGGGTGGTAATTTGAGGATGACTCATCATTCGTTTGCATGACATCTCATCTTCACATTATAAACAAAGATGTCAGTTAATTTGTGGCCAATTCCTTTTGGCGGCAATGCGCAGAGCCTCCAACATGGAACCAAAATGGCAAGCGCTGGCATCGACGCCCACGCAGAAGTATAATTCACCCTTTTGGGAGTAATGATATCGCAAGGTGGTTCATAATTTTGGTGAGTTTTAATTGCATTTTGTTGTGCATGAGCGTCCGGCTTATGTCTTGCATGGGTCTCTTCTCTTTAAGGTGGTTTGTGACGAGAATGGCTCTAAAGGCTACGGGTTTGTGCACTTTGAGACTCAGGAGGCAGCAGAACGAGCCATTGAGAAAATGAATGGCATGTTGCTCAATGACCGAAAAGTGTAAGTGTTGTGCCAGTGTGTGAACTTGTTCTAATCGTTGCCATCTAGTTGAAATGTCAAAATAACATGCACATTGTTCACATAAACGTCTTTCACCTTGAAAGAATGTAATGACAAATAAATTGGTGCATTTAAAACTAGATTATGCTTATTAAAGATAAGTTACTCTTCGTCATTTAAGTTCTTCCCTAAGTACATATTTGTAGTTATGTAGCATAGATGGATGTATGGAAGAAATTTCGAAACTCCCTTCATTGAATACTTTAAAAAGATTCCAACATTCGTGCACTAAACATCGTGTTTTGTCATTGTAGGTTTGTCGGCCGCTTCAAGTCACGCAAAGAACGCGAGGCAGAGCTGGGCGCACGGGCAAAGGAGTTTACCAACGTCTACATCAAGAACTTTGGCGAGGACATGGATGACGAGAAGCTCAGGGAGTTCTTCAGCAGATATGGTCAGTTTGCCCCAACAGACGCACACTGGGGGGGGCCGTGAAAGCAGTCCTGCTTTCACGGCAGGACTGTCTTGAGAATGATTACAGGTAAACACGGCCTATATAGAGGCTCCCGGATAAGGTGGACACGGACACGCCTCTAAATGAGCTGTGAAGAAAATTGGGTGTACCGAATTGAACAAACTTCCCAAAAATGTACTGGTCTGCGTATATCATTGCTTATACCCTTCTCGAGTGTTGTGACAAAAACAAGTGAATAAAAGTGTTTTCCCTGTTGTCTAGGCAACGCCATGAGCATCCGCGTCATGACAGACAACAGTGGCAAGTCGCGGGGCTTTGGGTTCGTCAGCTTTGAGCACCACGAGGACGCCCAGAAGGTGAGAGGAATGAGTTTGGGCTGGACCCCTGATCGAGACTGTCGGGCACCTTCCCCAGGGTCACATGAGGCCCTTCACAGACCCTACCTAATCGGTTTGGCATGGAATGCCAGCTAAATCGCCTGCATCCTTGCCTTTTGGTTCCAACTGCTCAGGGCAGTGCTAGTATAATATCCACCTTTTGATTTGTCTTGAATATCTCTGAATATATTTTTAATTGATTAGTTAATTTACTCTTCATAATTATTTGAGTTGTGCCAAGACTATTTTAATTTTTCGAGTAAGAATCTCTCCACTTTGTGACTGACTCGCCAGTAACCAAAGTTTTTGTTTTTATCCCTGGTTAGGCAGTGGACGAGATGAACGGCAAGGAGCTGAACGGCAAGCTGATCTACGTGGGCCGTGCTCAGAAGAAGATGGAGAGGCAGACGGAGCTCAAGCGCAAATTTGAGCAAATGAAACAGGACCGCATGACTCGCTACCAGGTTGGTTTTACGGTTGTTTTTTGTTTGTTTTCGATG
Organism: Trachyrincus murrayi; assembly: GCA_900323305.1. Taxonomy (NCBI): domain Eukaryota; kingdom Metazoa; phylum Chordata; class Actinopteri; order Gadiformes; family Macrouridae; genus Trachyrincus; species Trachyrincus murrayi. The sequence continues at coordinate 11,920 of OOFB01017114.1, read as the reverse complement.
AGTGCACTCAAGCGACACACTATTCATTTTACAGTGGTAGATTAAAGATGGTGGTATGCTTGCAGTGAGACTGAACTTGTTTTTCACAAAAAATTATTATTACAATTTTTATTTAAATAATAGGTTTTGTTTTGTGTGCATGTTCTTGGCACAAATCGGTATCAATAATGGGCCCAAATTATCCCATCACGTTTTGCCTTAGTGGAAACTTAAAAATGCAGCAATATATGCATAAACATCATAATTCTACGAAATTATAATAATTGGTTTGGACAAAACTTTGGCTCCGGATGTTAGTTATGTCATAGGTGCTCCACGCGTCAAAGTTTTGCAATAAGGAAGTTTAGTTTTCCAGCTGAGAGAATCCTTTTTGAGAAAGTGAAACTTAAGGAAATCAGTTTGTATAGACTCCTAGTAGTGTTGCACGAGAATATACAGTGAAGATGACCTGGAGCAAAGTATGGTTGAAGGTCTGTATTACCTTTTTTGATAGAATTAGATTTTTCTGATCTGGACAATCAAGAGTCAAATGTGTAGAGTTTGTTAAATTATTTGTTGTAGTCGAAATTCTCTTATAGGCGTATTGATTTATTGAGAGTACCGGTTCACTATGCCTGTGTTATCCAGAACCCGTTGTAATTCAAAACTCAAAGCATTTAAATCATTGATGTGACATTTGAGGGCAGTTGAAATTGTTCACTTATTAATGATATCTTAATCCTTGATCTGGAATTAGTCTGCAGCTTTGTCAAATTCGGTGCTACTTTCTCTGTGGGTTGCACCGGCCAAAATGGCTGCAACAGTGACTGTAGTTCATGGGCCCCGTGTTCCCTCACTGTGGACATTGGGGACACAATTGTACTACATACAATAAAGTTAATAGTAATTATGTTTATAGGATTCCAAGTAAAATTGGTAATTGACATTAGACGAAACATAGTGCGGCAAGTGCGCTATGATTTTTATCCTTTATTCAGAATCTGCCTTTATTGGTCGAGTTTATTTGGCTTTGATTTACATAGCGTCACGTTCACGGTGTCCTTCAGAGTATTAGGCTGAAGTCTTATCACTTGGGATGTTAACAATTAACCGTTAACCAACAATATCATTTTTTACCGATTTAACACTATTAGTGTTAATCAGAAAAAAATAATTATTTAATCGTTATTCAATCGACTCGGAAATCGAATCAGAAATCGAATCGAATCAGGACTTTGTGAATCGGAATCGAATCGATTCGTGAACTCAGTGGCGATACCCAGCCCTAGTCAGCACATGACAAAACTCGTACAGCGCTGGATTTTAATGGTTTATTCAAATCCAGTTTATTCATATATATGGTTTTATTCAAATATACAGTACCTTCGGAAACTTGACAATTATCAGAAACTTGAAATGTGAAAGTATGCATTCGGGCCAGCCCTCCTTTCCAATGAAAAAAAAAATTGGTGATTTTTTTTCCGGGTCAGACTTTCGTCCATTTTTTATAGCACATTTATCATTATATGTTAACGGTTAATGACCGGTTAACAAGCGACGTTATCTGTCAGAATTAACATCCCTACCTATCACGTTTCCCCACATTCTTCTTCTCACAGGCCGTCAACCTGTACGTGAAGAACCTGGACGATGGGCTGGACGACGAGCGTCTCCGCAAGGAGTTCTCTCCGTTCGGTACCATCACCAGTGCCAAGGTGATGACTGAGGGCGGCCGCAGCAAGGGCTTTGGCTTTGTGTGCTTCTCCTCCCCGGAGGAGGCCACCAAGGCGGTGACGGAGATGAACGGCCGCATCGTGGCCACCAAGCCACTGTACGTGGCACTGGCGCAGCGCAAGGAGGAGCGGCAGGCGCACCTCACCAACCAGTACATGCAGCGCATGGCCAGCGTGCGAGCCGTGCCCAACCCTGTCATCAACCCCTACCAGCCGGCTCCGCCCTCTGGCTACTTCATGACCACCATCCCGCAGGCCCAGAACCGCCCTGCCTACTACCCGGCCGCCGGGCAGATGGCCCAGCTCCGGCCCAGCCCCCGATGGGCCACCCAAGGGGTCCGACCACAACGTGAGTAGCAACCCGCCCCGCCATCGCCATTTCTTGCCTATAAAACCATCTCTCTCATGATTCAATGTTTGCTAATGGATTTACAGAATGGGTTTAGTGTTATATGGGGAGGTCTTAAAGTCTGTTTTTGTTTCGGTTTGTGTGTGTTTGTAGACTTCCAGAACATACCGGGGGTCATGCGTCCGTCGGCCCCGCGGCCACAGGGCTTCAGCACTATGCGGCCCGCTTCCCAGATGCCCCGCATGATGTCCACGCAGCGTGTCGGTCAGTCACCCTCATCTTCTTCTTTTATCTCGATTGCCAATGACACTAGTGATTCATGAGAAAAATTTTAATCAAGAATGGATCCATCTTTACGAACAAAGATTAACAAGGTTTGTCTGGCTGTGTTTAGTAACCTTCTGTTTAAAGAAGGCTAAATGGGTTTCCCAGTTTACTTTGCCTGAGAAATTCAGAGCCTTCAGATGTTTTAAAAATTAAGTGAGGGTTTCTCATTAATGTAGAGCTGTTTAGAAATTAGTTTCAGTTAAATTTTTTATCTATGTTGATCCTTCATTTAGAAATGTAATCACACAAGCGTTATGATTAGGGCTGACCCCTCATAGTCGACTAATTAGTTGCAGGGCTCTTGGCCAACTAAGGTTTGTGTTAGTCAAGTAGTTGCATTTTTTGTAATAAGCATGTGCTTTCATTGTTATTATATTGTCCCTAGGTTTCATTGTTGTTTAAACTCAAATAGCTTCGTTCGCCAATGTTTACTGGCTGGCCCGGGTAGGTGGAGTTCCCCCGCATCTTACAATAATGACCCGCCAGGAACACCCTGACACCAAAAGTGAAATTTAAAGGAGCTAACGCTGCTGTGTGGTTGTATATTTAAATATTCACACATCTCAATAGCAGCTTAAGTAGTTTGAAGTAGTAGTAAGAAAGGTATTGGATGTTCAACAGATATTCATGCTCCCAATTAACAGCGTTCTGACATGGGGAACTAAAGATGCAATCACTGGTATGAGTCCCGTGTGTCTAGCGGTAGGGGTCTGACTCTTTCAGTATCTCAAGATTCAATTCAAAATCGGTTGTTAATTTAGTACATAAGGGTACTAATTTCAGGATCTACTCCACTACGTCCGCTGTGCGCTAAGAAAGGCATGAAAGCAGAGTGAAGTGTGTGTATAAGATTATGTAGTTATATCAACTGAGCAATAATGTAAACACACAAAAGCAAACCTAAGACAAAAGGGAAAAAATATATATGTATATTTTTAAAATAAACTAAAAATAGATTTTTTGGAAGTTGTGAATCATTTCAGAATCATAGAAGATATGAATTGGGATTCTTGCATGCATCGATTTTTTTTTTCTTCCTTACACCCTTATCTACCGGTGTATACCTGCTGAGGAGACAGGGCTTCCAAGCAAAGCCGCCGGGCAACAGCATTCCTTTCCTTTCTATAGAGCCATCGTTTGGTCAATAGTTGACTAATAGTCGAGATGGATTGCTTTTAGTCAACTAACGGAATTCTTAGTCAGGGACAGCCCTAGTTATGACATTGGTTTCTACATAGTTCATTTGAACCCTCCCGGGTGAATTATTCAGAGTCTGCAGCTTTGTCAAATTCGGTGCTACTTTCTCTGTGGGTTGCACCGGCCAAAATGGCTGCAACAGTGACTGTAGTTCATGGGCCCCGTGTTCCCTCACTGTGGACACTGGGGACAAAATTGTACTACACACAATGAAGTTAATAGTTTATAGATTTCCCATTTTGGTGAGCCCTTGCTTATTATCTAAAGGCGACAATGTTTGTACTCCAGACAATTAAGTTGTAGGTTAAAATGCTGATGAGCCTTTTGTCTCTATCCAAAACTTGGTTTTTTTTCTCTCGCTGTGGTAGACAAGGCAGGCTACATTCTTGATTCAAATGTTTTCATCTTAAACCGCTTGTCCCCTGCAGCCCAGACCATGGGCCCCCGGCCGACCAACGCCGCAGCAGCCGCTGCCTCCCAGGTGCGCGGCGTCCCTCAGTACAAGTATGCCCCGGGGGTCCGCAATCCCCATCAGCATATGGCCCCGCAGCCCCAGGTCCCCATGCAGCAGGTACCTAGCTCACTGCAGCCTACGGTCTTAAGGCGTTAGCCTTAATGTCAATGCTTTAAATATAGTTGTTAGGCTGTTTGACTCCCAGTCAAAAGGTTCTTGGTTCGAACCTCTGTCTGCAGTCTACCTGTAGGCATGCCTGAGCAAAGTGCCTAACCCCTACTGGCTCATTCATGATTCTGAAAGAATTCACCAAGTCGCTATGGGTAAAAGTGTCTGCTAAATGGTAAATAGTAATGCTTTTGTTAATTTAGTTTTGCTAAACCGGGAAGAAAAATAAGTAACCAATAGGGCACTAGGATGAAGATGTATTGGTTAATGGCATGGGTAGGATGTTGCGTTTAATATCCCTTAGCAATGTCTTTCTCAACAATTTGTAAATGATCCAGATCTCTGCTCCAGAGGTGTTTTGAAAGTGTGTTTATTCGGGGACAGTAGTCCCTCATTTGGGTTTTTGTTTGGTGTCTCACTGGTTGTGTTTCTGTCTGGGCAGCCTGCTGTTCACGTGCAGGGCCAGGAGCCACTAACGGCCACCATGCTGGCCGCAGCCCCACCCCAAGAACAGAAGCAGATGCTGGGTAAGGCTTTAATCTGCATGCTGCTGTAGAGTCTGGTTACCCCTCCATATAATAGGTTTACACCCACCGTCCCTGACCAACACTTAAGAACTCTCTCTCCTCCTCTCTGCCTGTTTCGCTCTCTCTCTCCATCGATGCCTGCACCAGGTGAGCGTCTCTTCCCGCTCATCCAGAACATGCACCCCAGCCTGGCGGGGAAGATCACCGGCATGCTGCTGGAGATCGACAATTCTGAGCTGCTCCACATGCTGGAGTCCCCCGAATCTCTCCGCTCCAAGGTCTGTCCCCCCTCCATTTCAACCACTCACTGTCCATTTTGGACCAGGCACCCCCATTTCAACCCCACTCGCATCTCCATTTCAATCCCACTCACGTCTCCATTTCAACCCCACTCGCATCTCCATTTCAACCCCACTCGCGTCTCCATTTCAACCCCACTCGCGTCTCCATTTCAACACCACTCGCGTCTCCATTTCAACACCACTCGTGTCTCCATTTCAACACCACCCGTGTCTCCATTTCAACCATTCAGTTTCAACCACAAACGAAATGAGCAACAAACGATGCTGAGAGGTTTAAATGGAGGTATGAGCGGTATTAGCATTGGCTGGAGGAAACAAAAGTGTATAGTACATTGAGTTAGTAGAGTTAGTGAGTTGTCATCAAGCCATGCTGTCGTTTTCCCCCCCCCCAGGTGGATGAGGCCGTGGCTGTGCTGCAGGCCCACCAGGCCAAGGAGGCCGCCCAGAAAACCGTGACCAACACTGCTGTCCCAGCTGTCTGAAATACACCACCACCACCAAGGTACTTGGTATGACCCATATCCTCCATAACCCTCCCTGGAAGAATCAAAGTCTGCAGCTTTGTCAAATTCGGTGCTACTTTCTCTGTGGGTTGCACCGGCCAAAATGGCTGCAACAGTGACTGTAGTTCATGGGCCCTGTGTTCCCTCACTGTGGACACTGGGGACAAAATTGTACTACACACAATGTAGTTTTAGTTTAAAATGCAAATTAATGTTTTGTCTCTAGCCAAAGCTTTTTTCTTTCGCTGCAGTAGACAAGGGAGGCTACAACCACAAATGGTAGCTACTATAATTCACCATTGCAAAGATACACAACTTAATTAGGTGAGTGCTGCTAGGCAGTGCTCAGCTTACGTTCTTCTTGGGCTTTATTATTCTTACTTTATTATTCTCTCAAAACTTCGGCACCTATCTCCTCCCACAATTGTTCTAGAGAGTCCATTCAACTTTTAATATGAAACATGAAATTTTATAATGGAAGTAAATATTTGAGACTTCAATTACTTTTGACTTCACAACTCAATATTTTACCTAGAAACACAATGTAAAGAACGGTGGTTCTTGTTTCACAGCCGTTAAAATAATGAATCGATTGGAATTATATTTTTTGAACATCGGACATTTATGTGTAACGACTCTAATTTAAATTACAACGGGACCCAATGGAGACTCTCCCTGTCCTTGACACACCAGTCTCGTCATTTACACCATTTTTAAACTTTCATACTTGAAGGGACAGACGCATGTTGGACAACCACGTCTTCGTGTAGGCCTACTTCTACTAAGCATGACATGTCCAATTTATAGTAGTCAGTTATCGTTTTTGAGAACAAGGTTATGGCTTTCATTTATCTGTGCGTTAACCGCTAAGTAGCACATCTCGATAGGTAGCGCATAGCCACAGAACACCAGTAGAAGCACACAATGAGGTAGGCCATGCTAATGCTACTTAAAAACAATCTTTTTCACATCATGCTATCTACCCAAACGATGTGTAATATGAAAGCTGAGACTCCAGATTCCAACAGTATCCGCCATATCATTCTGTGACCTAAACTCCACGCACTAGATGTGAACGAATATCAATATCACACTTTTAGTTAGAACCACAAATTATGTTCACGATCTAATACGTCACACACCCCTACTTTGACACTTCAAGTCCCTGAGGCCAATATCATATGCTGGGACTCGGTTTCTTGTAATTGAATTGCCCTCAACTTTGTAAAAGTTTAATTGCATGCTTCTTATTCCCACTGCCACACCTTAACATTTTAGTTTCCACACTAAAGAAACTAAAATGATTGATGTCATTTTGCTTTGTGTTTTCAGGAACTGGGCAACCCTGAGACGTACAGCTTCACCGAGGAGGAGAAAAAAATAAACATTGAAAAAGCGAAAATGCAGAAAACAAAGCAAAAATAAGCTAAATGACAAAAAAGAAAGAAAGAAAGGAAGGAACTGTCCAGCCTGGCCTAGTGAAGTAACCGCTAGTTCCTGTTAGTTTATCCAAACAAAAACACACAAAAAAGAGAAAATTTTGAAAATTAAAAAATGTTGGAGTTTGGGGGTTTTAAGAGAGAATTCCATAGGGAATTGGGAGTTGATGAAAGCGTTCCTTTATTGGTCTGACATTTTATCCCTTTTATTGTTTTTGACTGATGGAAATGCAGGGAGAACCCAGCATTGTGACTTTACCCTTGACATTTGCTTGCTTGAATAAAAGTTATAAATTAAAAAATATGCCTCCTTATTTTCACAAAATAGATCAGTTCTGATTGTGTACGATATTGTGCCGTCTTACTGCACTTCAGTTGGACTTTGGTCAGTTGACGGTTATGTTCTCAAATCAAAGAAACTAGGGCACTTTTATTAAATGTAAATTAAAAAAAGCACTTATTTAAAACTACACTAACTTTTCTACTGCAGCTATGTACTCCAAAAAAAATGATATAGCTAACTGTAGCTACAACTAAAGCCACTAGAGGTTGCTAATGGGGAAACTTGCATAGTGCAGGTTTAACCAGCACTGCTGTGATTCACTGGTTCTTCAATCCAATTCTTAAGAAGCCAATGGTAATTTCAATTTGTATCGTTTATTTTGTTTACGATATTTTATAACTACAATGTCAAGAAACTCAACCTTGAGTGAAACTCCAGCTATTGGGCCGTTTTCACATTAGGTACGATGGATTCGTTCCGTACTCGCGTATCTACACACTCCGATGCAGTATGCACCTACTTGGTTTGCGATCCGCCAATAAACACAAAAAGAAGAGTGTCAACTACAGCCATAGAAAGACTCTTTCTATACTGTATGCTCTGGTGTCAACTACGCGACATTTATTTGTTGTCGCGCCAGTGTAGAAAAGCGCGCCAATCGCAAGATCCCAAGCCCATACAATGGAGTCGACCATCGCACTATTTTTTTTGCGACAATGTTAAGAACGACCCTCTCGCGTGCCTTTCTATTTGATCAGCTATGGCCGTGCAGTTCAGAGGATGAGATTGGCGCGCATGCGCTGTTTTGCAGTCCACTATCTTGTTTTGGTACAGTAGATTTCACGTCTGATGGGAATCGTCCCAAGATCACCTTTTCAAGTGGGCGCGGGTTCGTTGATCCGTGCCCGAGTACGGTACACAGTGTTTACACTAATCAAACGAACTGGACTTTGGGGTCAAGTGTACTCTGATTCGGGCCCGGGTCCCTGATGTGAAAGCGCCCCTATTTTCAACAATCAATTTAACTAGTTCCCAAAATGACAAAGTATGCCTAAATGTCGACTCATAAATAAAAACAACACATTTGTACTTTTTTGTAATTTTTTTATTGTGCTTTTGGTCACATCTTGCACACATTTTTAGGCCGCTGCCACCTTCAACCAACACTTCCAAGTAGTTCCAAGCTAGATGGAACTACTCGAAAGTGAAGTGTGTTAGAGATACTGCCGTCAACATTGTTCCAGGCAGCTCTCAGGTGGCACACCAAGGACATCTGACACAACTATAGGGTGGTGGGATAGTGGGGGTTTAGTTGGTGATTGCCTTGGCCTGGTCTATCAGCTTGCTGAACATAGCCTCCATCTCAGCCTGGAAGTTATCCATGTAGGGCTTGATCTGCTCCTGCATGTTATCAGCCAGAGGGCTGACCTTCTCCTGGACGGTGGCGACCAGAGGGGCGAGGTTCCTCTTGATCTGTGCCACAATGGGCCCGAGCGTGGCCTGCTGGTCCTCAATGAGGGTCCTGAGAGAGAGAGGAAGGGAAAGCAAGGCAGGGAATGAATGGAGGAGGAGCCATCAGTCAACAATTCAAAGGTTTCCCATGCACACCTTTTTCTGTGTGTCATGATCAGGCTCAAAGTAGGTTACAGATAGGCAGTAGACCTACTTAAGAACCTAAGTTACACTGACATAACCACTCCCTTACTCTTGGTAAGTGGTCGTTGGACAGGTCATTGATTAGCTAGAGTAGCATACAGACAGCCACTCAAGAAAAGTTGAGACCATTATGAGGCAGGCCTTTAAAATAATTTCATATCCCAACCATGTCTTCTACTCTACCAGCTCCTGCCCTCCCCAGGTAGCCATAGGCTTTCAGAGCCCCACAGTGCAGGCTCCACAGATACACGCTTTGGTCCCCCCCAGTCATAGACCAAGATCCTGAACTCACACTTCAGATCAACTGCATTAATCAGTTGTTTGTTTTTTATAGCTGTTTTTTACTGTCTGAAATGTTGAATGTTCGATTACAGTGTATCCAAGACAACAATAAAGTCTTATCTTATGGTATGTAGCCTATGAGCCGTGTATACTCACTGAGACTGGAGTGTCTCTGACACCTTCTGAACAGTGGCCATCAGCTCAGTTCTCATGCTGTCGAAGAACGTGGCGATATCGAGCTCTGGAGATTCTGCGGACAGAGTTCCTGTGGAAAGGCAGAACCGATTTAACAATATATTTTCGAACTTAGTTAAAGAAAAGTAACAAAAAAAATCATATAATACACTATTTACAGTTTAAATTTTTTTCTTTTTTTAAAATACTAGTGCAGTGCCCCTTCAAAACGTGCCTGTTCGGAACGGGCCGATTGCTTGGCCTCCGGTATTGCTGCTTGCAGCTTTCTCAAGAACCGCTCATCCAAATAAAATAACTTAACACTCGGCACTGCACTTGGGGGTCCTCAGCAATACACCCGCCAAGTTTGAAGTCGATCGGATGAGAAAATCGAAAGACACGCACGCACGCACGCACGCACACACACACACACACACACACACACACACACACACACACACACACACACACACACACACACACACACACACACATATACATAAAGAGACCCCTTCCATTTTAGTTAGATATCGTTTTCCTACCTTGTGCCAGAGCCAGCACAACAATAGCGGCAATGAGTGTGTATTTCATGGCTGGGAGCTGGAAGGATCACCTGAAAAAAAGTATGATTCGATCATTAGACCCTTGATTAGCTTACATAGTCTTGTGCAATCAAAACGCATGAAAACTATTCAGCTTCTCAACGGGTACATCTGATTTTCCCGTTGTTATTATTACGTGACAATTTTGCCCATTTCAAAGTAAAAGTCCTACGGACCGTTACAAGATTGAATAGGCCTACTTTTTGCTTTTTGTGCTTTAATACTTTAACTAACTATTGAAAACAACAACTCATTAATGTTCATAAAGGGATATGATACAGCATTTTATGTTTTTCCAAGCACAGCAATTCAAACTGAATAGTTTAACAGTTTTACCTCGTCTTAGTTTTCTATAAAGAAAAAAATCGGACAATCGATTTCTGATTTCTTGGAGTTTTGGACCAATTTAGGGTTTAATAAATTGGCTACTTATTGACATAGACAAGACAAGAACTCAAAAAACAATTTCTAAAATAATCGGATTGATAGGCGTACATATGCTATCTTTCTGCCATCTCCAAAGCATTTCAACCTGAAACAGTGAACACAAATAGAAAGGAGGACACTTACCTGTAGTGCAAGGTAAGTTGGACCTGATGGTACTTTCCTTTGAGAATCTCCTGCTTCTTATAGTGCAGCAACGCAATCTGGCCACGCCTCAACTCTTATTGGACGAGATGGGCCTGATGACACCATATAATATGATAGTGTTGGTGGAGTGACGTAGCATTTCTGACCCTTGTTGCTCACTGTGCCACCTGGCTAATCTTAATCAAAGTTCAATAGTCCTTGGCAAGAACGCTGACTGCTCAAACTCCGGGGGTGTCTTATCATCATAATGTTGATTAAATAAAACCCCTTTACACCCGATTTATGTAGGCCTACGCTTGGTGCCAGGCCGAGCAAACAAGTTAAGGAAAGATAAAATGTTTACATAGATGCACATTTCAGTGGACCCTCTGAATGAGTCAGACCATGGGAATGTGTTTTTCATGGCATTTGTTTGTTTTGAGAAGATTGCATAAATCTGAACAAAGTATTTCACTATAAACCGAACAGGGTATGGCCTACTGTTAGAGTACAAATGATAGTATAGATAGAGACACACACACACACACACACACACACACACACACACACACACACACACACACACACACACACACACACACACACACACACATGCGTGTCTTGTGGGTATCTAAAAGCCTATATCCTAGTTTATACATAAGTTAAAATGCTGTGTGCATGTTAATGTAGTATCATGTCTGATAAGGTGTATTTAATATGTAATACATCACATTTCATGAATAACACGTCTAAAACGGAGAAGGGAAACCATTTTTTGTTTTTATTCCATAACATTCCACCTCATAATTAAACAGTTGTTGGTAGTAAAAGTCATGTAAGAGCCGAGGTAAAAGGGTAGGACAGTTCTGTCGTACACAAGACACGTGTACAGAAAGATAAGGACTTCAGTTTGTTGCTGAACAAATGCTTGGGGCTTTTATTTTGACGACTCCGGGAATTCACTAAATCACATTTGGATCAAGCAATAAAGGGGTTTGGATCCGTTGAAGGAAAATTATGAAACAAGCTCAGCAGTCACAGACTGGAACAACACAAAACATGGAGCTGTGTTTGTGCAGTCAAAGTGTTTGTCCAGTCAGTGTTTGTCCAGTCAAAATAAAACACTCATTAATAAAATGCCTCTTAAACCAGCTTTGTTTCACAAAAACGGTCCGGGACATTAGTTTGATTTTCGGTTGGACTTTATTATCCAGTCATTCAGACTGAATATTGTTTCACCTAAAATACAGAGTGGATCTAATATTTTAGTTAACAGTGAGCGTAAAATCTATAGAATCAAACATCCAATCCAGCTATCAATGTTCAGTGTGTGTGTGTGTGTGTGTGTGTGTGTGTGTGTGTGTGTGTGTGTGTG
>OOFB01017113.1:0-19745 GCA_900323305.1 Trachyrincus murrayi | reverse complement strand
GTGTGTGACAGTCTTATTTAGGTCTTGTCTGAACTGTGTGTGTGTGTGTGTGTGTGTGTGTGTGTGTGTGTGTGTGTGTGTGTGTGTGTGTGTGTGTGTGTGTGTGTGTGTTTACATGCATGCATTTGTATTATGGCTTAGGTGTGATGTCACACTCTTTACAACACAGTAGTTTGTGCGTTGTAAACACTTGCTTCTTGCATTGCTTTTTGATTCAATACATTATATTTAGGTATTGTGCATGACTAGTTTTTAGTATTAAATGTATTTATTAGTTTGTTTGTTTGTTTGTCCTCTGTGTCTGCTGTTTTATTCTACCGTCTGATTGGGAGTGGATTTGTGTTTGCAATGAACATTCTCCTTTCTTTGGAAATCCATAGAGTGGAAGAGGTCGACAGATACCCTTTTTAGCTATTTTTTCCAATGTGGATTTTTGTATAATATTATTTTGGATATACCGTGGTACAATCGTGTTTATTTTTATAAACTAGGTGATTTATTATTTGGGGTTGTCCAGTGAAGAACACAGATAATGTGTATTGCATGTTTTGTTTAAGCAGCTGTTTCTGTCTAGTTTATGAGCAGGTGAGTATGTGTCGGGGTTATCTTCTGGTCTCTGAGTGTGTGTGGTGTTAACGGGGTAGGGTAGAATATGAAGCCACTTTGTGATTCTCCGTAGAGCTATGGCGTTAGACTTATGGATGTATTTTCTACATGCCAATTTATTTTTCTTTCTCCCCTTGTGCGTCTCAAGATCCAACTCCATAGGGTAAGAATCATATATATATATATATATATATACATCACATATTTCTTCCTATATCTTGAGCCGTTTGCCAGAGCAAACAGTGTCCAGGGTGCAACTTTCAATGCGCCTCAATCCATCACATGCATCTCTGACTGCCTCGGAGTGTGTGTCCTAAATATGTACACGAACCCGTCTACTGCATTAGATGTGGTATTTCATCGTTTCATTCCTCGGCCACCCACACCACCGTATTGTTTTACGAGCGGTGTTCTCTGACATTGGTCTCTGCTCTGCAGCGTCAGGCATCGCCGGCCGACCCCGTTGCATTTCACTCAATGGCACTAGCGCGAGATCATCTGATACAGCTGAGCAGCGGAATGCGGCGGTCATGTGAGGAAGGAAGAATCCATCTTTGTTAGGGCTGTTTCATTCAACTTCTGGTCACCCACACTCCAGGCTCTGGTTTGAATGGCTGCCTGCCAATGACAATCGTAAGCAGCACCGTGAAAAATGATTACCGGAAACCTTTTTGCTCCATAGTGAGGATTCATTCGTGTTCTGTAACAGTATGACTTGAGTTTAACGGCTCGTCAGGAATAAGAGACCCCAGTCTTGAAACCAAGAGTCAATACACGTCGGAGCTGTAATGTCCCAGCCAATGTCTCATACTCGTATTATCTTGTTTATACTCGTATTATCCTGTTTATACTATCTTGTTTATACTCCATACCGTTACAATGACACAAAAAGAAGGTGCAGGAGAGTTGGTTCGTGAATCCTATACCTTGACAAGAAAAGTAATATGAAACGATGCTAGTTCAAAAAAACGAATTGAAGTTGAAAACCTAAATGTAGAAGGAAGAGACGAGGACAGAAATAAATGCTTTGTCTGTGTTTGGACTGGACGTGGGTTGGTCTGGGCCCCCCGTGTCTTGGAAGTGGAGGGAAGATAGTTTTTGGGTTTGTTTTTGCAGTAGGATAATAGGAACTGGCTTCAGCCCAGTAGACTTGGCCTCCAGATCCCAGACAGCACTTGCATTGTGGTCATCTGGAGAAGTGAGTGTAGTCCCGATCCAGGAATTGATCGGAGCAATCTGGAATCTGGGCAGACACAAGACACCCACACAAGAAAAAGCCTTTCTTACTTTACTGTATTAAAGTGCTGTAATATATGCTTTGTGTGTGTGTGTGTGTGTGTGTGTGTGTGTGTGTGTGTGTGTGTGTGTGTGTAGTGTGTAGTGTGTAGTGTGTTTGGTGGTGGTGGTGGTGCAGACGGGTGTGTGTGTGTGTGTGTGTGTGTGCTTAAGCTTTGCTAATCATTAACTCCTCTCTAACCACGCTCTCGGGGGACAGCTACTCAATCCGACACTCCATGAGCATGCCCACCATGAGGTAATGTCTGACTGTTTGTTTATGAGTAAAGGACATGGTTGGCACGACGATTCAGTTTTTTTTGTGTAAAACATTTTATACATAGAGTACATCTTAAATGGTGGCCAGATGCAACGCCACATTGCATGGATAGTTACACATTGATCTGCCGTGTTTGATACATAACACATTATGTATTGTTCTACGTGAATCAGTTAGGAGGAATTCAATGTCCCAGGACCCGTTGGCTCAGTTCTCCTGACCCTCATGTTCTTCTCTCTTCTCTCTCGTTTACAGAAACTCACCCAGCTTTAAGTCTTTTGAAGAAAAAGTTGAAAGCACAGTGACTAATATTAAGGTAGGACATTTTGTGTGTTTGTGACCCGACTGAACTACTCTAGCTCTGCCTTCACTGGTGGGCCCCCGTGTGACCCTCTTACACGACCCCTCGTTGACCTTGTTCGTCCTCTTGTTCCAGACCAAGGTTGGAGGGACGGAGCCAGGCGGGAGTTTCGAGGAAGTACTCTCCTCCGCAGCGCAGGCCAGCTCCCAGGACAGACCCGCCCACAACTTGACGGACACCTCGGAGAGGCCCTGCTAGGGCAGCATTCGACGCAGGAGGACCAAACCAGGGATGTTGACGTAAAAGAATCTCCGTGCTTTTAATCTGTGGCTGCGGTTGGTACAAAAAACACATCTACATGATGAATCTATTAGGCATTCTTACGCTTCCCTAAAGCAAAACCCTAGAGGAGATAGTAGCCTCAAGCAGACCCCAAGGATTAGTCTCCTACTCTGCTAAATCCTTACAAGTAGGAAGAGCTAAGCAGACACGATCGGTGTCGAGTCGTGGCGTAGATTTGACCACACATACAGGACAGTATATGAAGTACTATCTATTAAAAAGTCAGTGCAGGATGAAATATCAATAATATCGATGCTCGCACTCTAGAGTTAATTTGACACCAAAACCAGGTGGAGGAATTGTGCATAATGATGTGCATTAATATCATGTGTTTAATGCTTTTTAAGAAGTTGTGGTAGATGGCCAATATGTTTGGATTTTATGGCAAAGAGGAGAGCGAGCGTTTCTGTGTTGTTAACTTTGGTGTCATTCCTGGAATGCTGGATATTTATTGCACTACTGATAAAGGTTTTGATCCAGGTCTACTGACTGCATTCATACATTACTAAGTGACCAAAATGAAGTCAAACAGCGAAAATGTGGACTGCACATGTCAAATATATTACTACTAGTACTAACCCTTTCAAATCAGATATGGGCCACACACAGAATAAGAAATGTTTCATTTTCACGTAATTGCCCTTGTCTGTCATACACATACACACACATTGTGCCTCACTGGCTGCTGTTAACCTGAAATCCGATGCCCAGCCTCCACACACCGACTCATGATGTCATGCTCCCAGGAATAGGTCTGGCCGTTTCTTTTAACAATGCCCATTGGCCAAGTCCTTAACCACGGCCCCTTTAGAGTCCATCTTGAGAAGACTATGCAACTTTGATGGTTATTATTTTTGTGTTAATTGTTGTCTACAGTGTCTGAAGAACTTATACGTGAACTACATTTGGTAAGATAATTGTCTTTGGTTTTTCCATTCTTTCTCCTCAGTTCAAGTTGGAATTTTCTTATTTACCAAGGTTTGAAAACAATTTAACCCACTTTGTGACATTTATGTGACATCATAAATACAACTTTTACCAAAGCTTTTACTAAAACCTTGTAATGTTGTCATATCCAAATACATGGTGTTGAAATTAATTGTTACACTGCATCCTGTTTTTAATGTTACTCTGTATTATTACAGCTATACCAGTTTAAATAAACTGCATTTATGAATAAACCATTCATATTTACGGTACAAATGTTTTTCCATGGATCATTAGTCTGCGAATGTGTCATTGTATATCAATATGAATATTGATTGTACTATATAAATTATGCATTTGAAATATTCTCACCAAAGGCAACATGAACATCTAAATAATATTGGTATGTCTGACAGTTTTTATGTTGTATGTTTTTATGTTGTAGCAGCTTGTCAATGACATGACAATGCTGTACTTTTTAAAAGTTTCTCATAGCATAGAGACTCAGAGTACATATAGCATTCTGAAGGCCTTCTTAATAAAGTCACATGACCACAGAGTAAGCCCCTGTGGCTGGCTAAAGCACCCGTAATAAAGTTAAACGTGTGACATCTAGAGTTACCATCACACCCAACACATAGTTTAAACATGAGGTCCGGGATAAAGAAAAAGAAACTACCGGCACACAGCAACCATGGCAACCAGCCGCATTTTTCAACCATGTAAACAACCCGGTGTTCCCATAATGCACATCTGGATGCTTCCAGTCTTTGTAGCTCCTCCACCTCAGAGGAGTGTGTCAGGGCGTATGTGTCGGTGGTTGTGGTGGCGCTTCTGCAGAATCCGTATCGGGGTCCTGTGAGATTCTAGAATGCGTCTCCTCTGCAACATTGCTAATGTGACCTCGTCGCTCTTCCTTGAGACAGTCGACCAGCTGAATCACATCGGGGTGGTGAAAGCAACCTAACGCCGCCATTGCAAGATTAGAAAGAAGGCAGAAGAATAGACGTACACAAAAATGAGGACCGGTAAGGATGGGCACTTTCAGACCATATCCTACACGTTTAAAGGTCCCCTATTTTACCACCAGGTGTGGATGTTGATTACCAGCCATTTCAAAAGTGGGAAGGTCCACTCAGAAGTAGATCAGCCTACGAGTTGGTACAGTCCACACTTGATAGACTGGTAGGGTTTATCTATCCATCATACATCTGGGTGGACACTCCCACGTGTGACGTCACGAGGGTAGATTTTGTAATGGCTGATCGACACCACACCTGGTGGTAGAATACGGGCCCTTGAACACAAACAACAGAGAGCATAGTGTGATGGAGACGCCGCATACCTTCTGTCGAGTCAAAGAACTCCTGCAGTCTTCCGGGTGTTTCTTCCAGTTCTTCATACTCGTGAGCCTGGAGGATCATCTCCACAAGGTCAAACTGTTTGACCAGTCTGGCTTCTGGAGTGCGCTGTGTCTCGTACTCCTGCGGACCAGGTGCATTACAGGAGTACAAGCAGATATGGTCACATGTCGCATGGGCGTTGACACTAACAAATATACATTGACATGCACTAAATATCAAATGGGAAGATTCCATAAAAACAACTGCAAAGGTTTTATCAATAATAATGAACACAAAACCAACAGCATAAAAAAAAGACACATTTAGTATGCACTTAAGACTTTGAATAAACACAGTAGAGACATTTCAAGACCTGATAAAGCACTGCAAGGACATCCACACTGCCACACTTACCTCCCACAGTCCATAAATCTCCTTTTTCTGACCCTCTTGCAGCAAATCTGTTAAATGTTCCATTGCTTCCTGTGACGGTAAGACGACACGATGACTAGTTACACGAGGAAGATGCATGGAGGAACAGAGCCAATAAAGTCAAAAAGATGAGAAGGGAAAAGTAGCTTCACAGGATCCAATTCTGGATCAGTAACGTGAGAGGGGGGGCCGGTCACCTTCTCTCTTCTGTGCTTCTCTGCCTTGCTGACATTATCCATCGGAGCAATATCCCCCACGATGCACTCTGCCATGTCGTGAACCAGGGTGAGCTTCATGCACCTTCATGACAGACACAAAGGACAGATGGTCATTTCATATCGGAGGTTTGCTTCACACACTACTCACAGAATAGAGTTAAGAGCAAAACAAATGTTTTGTGTGATCTCTTGTGAGGAAGTGGGCTCTCACCTACTCACCTCTCCTTGTTGACTGTGGGGTCTGTGATGGTCAGGGCCATTATTGCCATTCTGTACATGTGGTCGGAGACACTCTCGGGCCGCTTCACGTCCCTGTACACCCAGCCGGTGCGTGGGACTCGCTGGATGATGCAAAACACCAAATAAAGGACATCTAATGACAGCAGTAGTGGGGAGGGAAAAAGAAGAGGTATACATAGTCTCAACTGGCCACTTGTGTTCACCTCTTAATGCTCTTATGACCAGTATTTATCACACACGTGAGGCGTCCCATCTCTCTTTGATGTTGACACTTTACCTGAAATAAACTGTGCCCGGGAACGCATTTTGCACTATTTACATTTAGCACGATTGCATTTAAATTCCGTGTTAATGTGCACACGTTTCAAACTTACTTTGAGTTGTCCAACAAGTTTCATAAATGCCAAAATGCTCATGCTTTCAGCGGTGCTCAAGGAGGCTGCCATCTTGTTTGTGACCCGGTAGAGGTTCATTAAACTCCTCAGACACCATTAGTAGTCATCTATCAACATGTTTCACTTCAAAGGTTACTGTGAATACGAGTATATGTGGCGATAATAATAATAATAATAATAATAATAATAATAATACACACAACTTCTTATTTTAACATTCATGAATGTTGGCCACGCGGTGGCGCCACAGACCCCGGTGCCCCTCCGTAAATGAAACTCACACGTCGTTACGCGTTGACGTCACGTTGTTACGCGTTGACGTCACGTTGTGCGCCGGAAGTTTCGCGACGCGGGAGGTTGAAAGTAAACAAAGGAACTTGTCTTATCGTTCTGCCATCGACAAGAGTTTCGGAGTTGCCGAAACGATGAAGAAGGCCCCCAAAACCAGACTGAAGGCCATTATAAGATCCAAGACGAAGACCAACATTAATCTGAGGCCGGCAGCGGAAGCGATGGTTTGTTCACTGGTCCAAACACGTCCGTTAAATGTTCATAAAGCTGTCTAGAGTTGTAAGTGTGCGGTAGGGAGCTAATTAGCGTATAACCGTGTCGTTCATTCATTCATTCATTCATTCATTCTAGGTCGAACTGGGCTTCCTGCTGTTTTTGAACAAGCTTGCAGTGGAAGCGAGAACCAAAGCTTTCGAAGAGAAGTCTGCCACCATCAAAGCTCACCATCTCCCGGCAGTCTCCAAGGTAGAGGGATGAGTGATGAGGGATGGGAGGGATGAGGGATGAGTGATGAGTGATGAGGGATGGGTGTTGGGTGATGAGGGATGGGTGTTGGGTGATGCTCGCATGTGACTCAACGTGTGTTCATATACCAGACACTAGAATCAGAATCAGAAACATTTTTATTGCCAAGTATCTGTTAAAATACAAGGACAGGCAGGTAAAAAACAAGAAATATAAATAAACGTTAATGACAAATGAACAGTAGAAGATATGAGGGAAAAGTGTTTTAAGAATAAGTGTGATGTGTAAGTATGAGGATATGTGCAATACAGGATATGTACATGGTATGCGTTAATGTAATGCATAAGTCAGATGTCATAAGACATATACATCTTTTGTCTTCTGATTGCTCTAGCTAATATTGTGTCGTAATATATTTTGCTCCAATTTACTGTAACAGTCTTTTGAACAAAAGTCTAATTTAGATTTTATTTCCTCCTGTTTATAGAAAATACTGAAAAAATCAAGAGGATGAAGTAAAAGCAGTGCTTGGCTATGGTTGTAATCATTGCTGTATTATAGACAACCATTTGTTTTTATTTGTTGAAGGTTTTTGTGTCATCCTGCTGCTCGATGTCTGTTTCAGGCGGCATTTATTTTCCAAAATATTTGTCTAAAGCCTTACCCACACACCTTAACATTGCATTTGGACTGTGGAGGACTCTAATTAATGCTTTTTACTATAGGTTATATTTTCTCTTTCATTTATCTTCAATGTATTTTTAAATGTGTATATAGTTATTTGTTGTTATAGTACAATAAAAACAATTTCTTGTTTGATAGGTCGTTTTATATAGGGTAACAATATATTCCAACATACTTATATTGTTCTAATAATGATACATCTGTTTCTGCTTTTCATTTAGTGTGTCTGTGCACTCTTCAGTATAAAGGCATTCCTTTCTCTGTGTTATTATGGTATAGGATGTGTGCAAGTGACAGTCAAGTACATAGTGACCTTATTATTGTTAGGTACTTTCACGTGGAATACATTAGAGGAGGCCGTGATCGCCCATGATCAGAGAATGATCATGGGACACCATTATAGCGATGGATATGTACATTTCTGCACAGGCTGTCGTTCCGACCACTTCCTGTTCTGTGGCAGATGTGAAAACAGCTGTCAAGACGGTCTGACGGCAAACTCTGTTGCAAGAGTGCATCGGTGAGACCAGTACCCTGCATAGCACAAGTTTTTGTACATGCCCTACCAAATAAATCATGCCAATACAATAGATTATGCATTTGTTTCCTTCTTTCTCAAAGTATCCTAGCTATATCGTATGGGATTTGTTTAGGAGATATTTTAATTCCAGAGCTGTGTACGTCAATGCTGTCCAACCTACGACCTATAGTCAATCTTATAGGGAGTTTGTCTCTTAAACTAAACGATTTAGATCTGATTTCTGTTCCATGATAACCTCTATAAATAAATGATTGCAATATTGTGTTTTATTGAGTATTTCTTTTATTTGAATCTTTTTAATCGTCATCCATTCCTTTGTAAATACAGTGGCTCCTGGGCCCTATAGGAGGGCTTTTCCAGCCAAAGTTCCCATGATGCTTAGCTTCCCCAACCACATCTACCTGAGTCCAATCTGCTCCAAAAAAAAGAGTTAAAACTGGAACGCATTGACTAAATAGCCTATATTCAAATATAATCCTACCATACTGCATGTAATTGCTCCTCCATCCAAAATAATACAAGCAGCCGATTGCTGGTGGCTATGAAAAGATAATTCAATTAAGGATTTTATGAAATGTATAGCTATTAGAGCCTAAGTCTGGGTCCAGGGCATGTTTATGCAACTATTCGATGGAAAGGGCCAGTATAAACACCATAAATGATTAACATCAATAAATCAGTCACCTGTTGTCTTCGTGCAACTTCTTGTTAGAGTACTGCAGTATATATATATATATATATATATATATATGTGCCAGACTGCAGTATAAGTTTATTTTAAGACATAATATGCCTTTTTTTCCCCAGGCACATCCAGGTGCACTAAAGTGCGAGGACCCTGTCATGGACCCCAGGGGTGCGTTCCGGACGCTAGGAACATACGCACTTAGCCGGTTTCTTTTTCACTATTATACATCAATACAATGCATCTAAACGTGGCTGTATAACAACCAATATCAGTTGTTGTTGTTGTTTTTTCAACGAAGAGATCTATTAACTTGCCAGGAGGCCAGGTGAGTGGTTTGTTATTAACAACAACAAAAAAAGTTAACTAGCTTAGCCGGTTAGCTGCGTCAGAATTCACCAGACTTGTCTGAAGTCTAAGCTAACGAAGCTAACGATACCGTACGATGGCTGACGGCTGGCCGGGTTACTAACAGTTAGGGTTCGGGGCTGTAGCCGACTTGACTGTCACTCTCTAGCAACGATTGCTAACTTCGTGTGTCGTTTATAATGATGAGTGTTTAAATACGTGTGTAAATACTGCCGCTAGCTCGGAGCTAGTTTGTAGCTAGTTTGGTGGGCGTGTCCGAGCCAGGGCCGTGTATGTATCATCGCTGTTATATACTTATATAAAACACATCAGTCAAACTGCTTTGTTTTGGAAACGGCCTGGCACTATATTCATCCCCTCCATGGTTTGCTCGCACTAGTATGTTAATGGAGCAGCATCTGGTGATAACATTAGACCCTTCCCATGTAATCCTAACCCTGTAAACATACGCGCTATTTTTAGCCACTGCATATTCTGTAACATGCGCTTTACGTAACGTGCTGTGCGTTAATGGGGTTGTATACACAGACTCGTATTGTGATATGAAGTTGTTCATTTACACTACTCTCTTCAGAATGGCAGGCTCCGGAGACGTGGGCTACCCACTAAACGCCCCGGCTCCCTCTAAGATGGCGGAGGCTGGGGGGCACCCGTGCGCCAGGACCTCCATCCCAGAGTGTGCCATCTGCCTGCAGAGCTGCGTGCACCCCGTGTGCCTGCCGTGCCGCCACGTCTTCTGCTTCCTGTGCGTGAAGGGCGCCTCGTGGCAGAGCAAGCGCTGTGCCCTCTGTCGACAGGAAGTGCCCGAGGACTTCCTGGAGAGGCCCATGCTCCTCTCCCCGGAGGAGCTGAGGGCGGTGGCCGGGGGGTCCCGGGGCGGCAGGGGAGACCACGCCTGGTACTACGAGGGCCGCGGCGGCTGGTGGCAGTACGACGAGCGCACCAGCGGCGAGCTGGAGGATGCCTTCGTCAAGGGCAGGAAGAGTGTGGAGATGCTGATCGCGGGCTTCCTGTACGTGGCCGACCTGGAGAACATGGTGCAGTACCGCCGCAATGAGCACGCCCGTCGCCGCCGCATGAAGAGGGACGCCGTGGGGGTCCCCAAGAAAGGCGTGGCGGGGCTGAGGTTGGAGCCTGAAGTCGACTCTACTTTACCAGCAGTTCCCGCCACGGCAGCGCCGGAGCGCATTAACTCGGCAGACGGCGCCGACGACGATGCCACCGACCAGGCACAGTCTTCCGGTGTCGGAGCGCTGGTCTCCGTCCTCCCGCTCAGACCTCCCACAATCCTCGGCGGCCATGTTGCCAGCCCTCCCTCGCCCCCATCGCCATCCCTGGAAGAGTGTCTCTCCCAGCTGGCGCTCAGCCCGGCGCCTATGGATGAAGTAGGCGGGGCATCTTTGGACGGCAGCCAGTCCTATGAGTTTGGGTCTGGCAGCAGTGAGAGTGAGGAGGACGAGCCAGGGAGGTCCGCGCCCGTGCCACCGCGGCAGAGGAACATTCAGCGCCTGTTGGCACGGCAACTCAGGGAGACTCGGCCAGACAGAACGCCGCCAGGAGGCGGGCCGTCCAGCTCAGCCCAGGATGACCGCGCCCACCCCCCCGACGGACAGTGCGGCGTGACCCAGGTGTGACCGGGATCAGAGGAATCGTTAGTTACTGTCATTTAGAAACCAGCCACTGCTAAATAATACCGTTCAGTTAATTCAGTTTAGCAAAACTTTTCAAATCAGAGGCGATTTTCATGTTTTTCTTTGAGTAGTCAGTTGATATCGCTAGAAATTAGGTAGGTGATGCATTAGGTGTTTTTTGAGCAGCTAAGTTTCACTGTCCTTTGAGTAATAGGTAACATGCAGCCCTACACCTGTTTTGTTTTTTACTGATAATAGTCATCAAAAACAAAAACCTGCCATCTATTTCTCCCTGAATTCACAGGAGATTGTCTCATGGTAGTGAATAGACATGCAAAGAGGAAAATAATTTGCACCTACTTTTCCTCCAGTGTTTTAAGGCTTAATGGAGCTCGATACCATTGTTAAGATAATTTGTGTTTTTTTTTTCATGTGATGATTTCGTGTGTAACCACTTAAAGTGTGCTTACATTGACAGGGAACCATCTCATCACCCAATTATGTTTTCAAAACGTGCGTGTGTGCGTGTGTGCGTGTGTGTGTGTGTGTGTGTGTGTGTGTGCTTAAATCGGATTATATTGGCTCTATTTAAATCTCAAAGCAAAGGCTGTTCTATTCATATCATGGTTGTGTTGTAAGCAGCAATGGGTGATGAAACGCGACTGGCAGTCCCACTGGAAAGTATCAGGCCCAGTTTAGACTGTTGCATTTGGGCTTGTATTCCTCACCCACTATAGACACTCAGGATCAAATACTATCAAAACAGTGGGATTGACATGTACTTGTGGTTTTGGGATGGGTTACAGGTTACAGGTTACTCTTGGAGTAACCCGTTGTCTAACAATGGGTTAGACTCCAACTGCTATTGATTCAGCTAAATTCCCACTTCATGCAATATTGTGTGTGTCCACAATTACTTTTAAGCACTTTTGTGTGATCTTTCCTGTGGTGGCATTTTTGTGAAAAGAGTGTATTGACTGTCATTTTTAAGTAAAAACATTATATGCACAAAGTAGTACTACTAACCCATGAATCCGTTTTTCAACATTACAGCTCATTACATAGGCTTATATCTAGTCTGTCCAAAGGGTGGCGCTATTGTATCAACACGTCTGTCTGCACAGACAAAAGTTTGGGAGAAGTACATCTAAAAAGCCAATACTTTTGTTTTAAAGTACTTCGATAGAGGTATCACTTATTGAACGACTGATGCACATGGGATACAATTCTATTGTGTATAATGTTTAAGAAAAACATCCATAATAACTTCATGAGAATGAATGCTTTCTAAGATGGATACTTGTGTTCTCTCTCATAATATATGTAGCTAAAATGTGGATTAACCAAAATATTACTACTCTGAATTAAATTCCTGCATCTGTTCAATACTATTTCTACTTGTTATTGCTTTCGTGAAACATTTGCTCAAGATAACGGTATGGTATTACATCTTAAATTATTTACCAATACACAGGCTTACTTACATGAGGCCATTCCCTGTGGCACAAGCCAGGGTAAAGACCTACAGACAGTGTATAAGAAAGACGTATAGTAGTAAGCCTAGGCCTACTAGCCTGCATGGCTGACCACCGAGAATCACACAAACACTGCACTATTCATCCACTGCCTACTGTAGACTAGTGTGAGGGGCGCAGCTGAATAGCCCCCTTCATTCGCTGCTTTTCATTTCATCAGTCCAGTTGCTGTTTATCCGTGTATTTATTTTAATTTAAACGCTGTTTACCCAGGGAAGACTTGACTTCTCCACTCACAGGAGAGCCCATACACACTTCAGCACCCAGACCCTTCTCCCGCCATGTTCAGTGGAATGAATCTGAATACCGGTTGTTTCAAGACTGATCACACTATAAGCCGTTTCTGAATGGCCATCATTGCTGACTGATTTCGGCTTTGACTTGAATGTTTTGTTTAGATTTAGTACTACTTTTTACACGGGCGATAAAGACCACGTGGCAAGCTGTTCAATGGCTAAAAACGGCCCAGTACTAATAACTTGTCTGCCGTAACCTCAAGAATTGTATGTATCTGGATCAATGCATTATGATGCTAATACATTTTAGAAACACACATTTTTGATATGAACGATATTCCGCACACATTCATTTTCGCTCATACAAGAATCACGGATGGATAGGCCTACATTCAATTCCTCTACGCTTTCTTTCACCATGACTTCATCTGAAAATGTCCACGTGTCTTACTGAGAAAAAAACAACTAAACAGAGTATAGCTACAGGAATCAGACCACAAGGTTATTACTAGGGCTTTAGTTGTTATTGTATTTGATCTTTTTAACACTAAGACATGCCGTTCCTTTCACCTGCAGCGCCGGTCGTCTTACTTAGACACCGAGTCACTCACCGTGACTCCCCTACTTGACCCCTGGTCTCCAGAGTCGTCCGGGCAGGATTTACTCCTGGACGTTATTTTGGGAGCCCTTCATTGACATTGTGCGTGAGACAGGAAGGTCAGACCGTCGAGTGGGAGGTGAGAGGCAACGGGGGAAGATCAGAGCATTAAGGAAGGAGGGTGGGTACTGTCTCTGGGAAACAAACAAGAACATCACGTGAGATGCCTCCAATGAGGCGTCTCACGTGATGTTCCTGTGGAGGATATCATTCCACAAGAGGTGACGAAAATGTGACGGACAAGGGACAAAAGGTGTGTGTGTGTGTGTGTGTGTGTGTGTGTGTGTGAAGAGAGGGGACAGGATATTCTTGTGGTTAGGGTGGTGAGGGGTGTTTGAACCCCTCCCCAGCCAAGGGGTTCTGGGTTCGAACCCCAATGCATACCTGTAGTCCTCCCTGAGCAAAATGCCTAACCCCACATATTGCTGAAACAATCCACTGTGTGTCGCTTTGGATGACAGTAAATAGTAAAGTAATGTCAAACAAAATGGTCGGGGGGGAAGAAAACGCAGAGCTGCAGGTCGATAAGTCCCCTCGCCCTCTGGGTTAAGTTGGGCCTATGGTATACGATAGGGCTGAAAAACAGACACCGGCCAGGCAGACTGCAGACAGCCATAATATACACATTCATGTCATGCAGACACATAGTTGGTTGTCCGTCCAATCCGATCATATCCCAGTCGAATTCCATGCGCAGCTTTTCACACCCAGAAAACACACCGAGACACAAACTGTCTCCGTTCCCTCCTCCTGAAATAGCCCCGGCCCTGCATCTCACCAGCCTGGGGTGTTTTTGTGTGCATTACTTACGACTGTGCTCTTGTCTGTCACTGTGGAACGTGTGTGTGTGTGTGTGTATTTATGTATGTGCACTCATAAATATACTCATGTACAATGTGGCCAATATATATGTAGTCATAGTTATGCTCTGCCAGCGTGTATTGCAATTTTAGATCCCATCTTTTTATCTCACCTTATTAAAAGTCTATTACCGCCTATAATAAAAGCTGCCAAATAGCAGTTCAAGAGTTCTTTTCCTGATCTGTGCTCATGACGTCTGTACATCTACACATCTCGCGTGTATTTACAGCATTACGAGGGAAATTCACAGACGTCGTAGCTCACTAGTAGTGGGAGCGGGAGCCAGCGATGACCTCATGCTCCTGTAACTATCATCAGCCTAACACCATTAATGCCTATCGTGTGACGGCCGTCGCTAAGTCCACCGCTAACCGGACCATTCATAATGCCCCCTTGCGTGTCACTTTAGCGGTGCTGTAAGGACCACTAAACACCACACCGCTTCAGTTGTCGGCTCCCCCTGGCCGTGCCTAACGCGCACAAGTCTCTCGTTTGCCATAGAGTTGTTGAGATAACTCGTAGGAATATGGACAACTATTTTATTTCATTGTGCAATGACAAAACAAGACTACAGTTTGCATCTGTACCCTAACACCGTTTTAACTGTCCAACCCAAAGAGAACAAGAACACGAGTCATATGAGTAGTGCAACAAGACTATCAATCTATAGAACTACAAGCAAACATAAGTCACACCAATTGGCATAATAGTTCAACTGTATAATAGTCGTCTTTCACATGTAGCGGAGAGGAAGTCACACCTTTCCAAACTAAATAAAAGCAGTCGAGTGCCGTGCTAGCATCAATGCACTTGGTTACGTTCTGTCCATGCTGCTGGAGGTCTCGTCTTTCCCCTGCTGGGCATGGGCCATCTCTTAACTTGTCCAAGTGAAAGCCTATATGGTCATTCTGTGCTTGCACATGGAAATATAGTCTTGTGCATTACATAATGTCAGCTCTTGCAAGATGGAGATTGCAATATGTAGGTTATGTAACTATTGCCTGCCATAGATATACAAATATTATACTTTTCTTGACCTTGAAAGACCATCATTATATTAGTAACACAATACTCAATACATCCACATTTGATCCATATTTTAGGCTGTGCTGTCACATGCTTGTCATCTCCGTTAGCTTTTGGTCTTGTTACAAAGCCACTGGTGTCATTCCAGCCTGTCATCCCCCCCCCCTGCGGAGCTGAGACGCTCCAGGATGACACATCTGTCTCTCCCTCTGACTCCTGCACCCAGGGAGACCCAATGACCCACTGCTTAAACCTCCTCTTGCATCTGAGACCGTCGCTGGTATCTGGATATAGTGTTTCGTCGACAATGTGCAGGAGGGATTTGCTGTGGCCGTGTTTGTTTAAGTAGCAACGCCTTGGTTCAGTCGCAAATGTGATAGCGCTTCAACTGTGAATTATGGCGAGTAAAAGGGCAGAGCGAGAGTCTTGCTTCGTGTGTCATGATGCCCGCACCTCGTCCCTGAGCGGTTCCACTAAAGTCACATCTGCTGGGAAACACGGTTACACTAATCGCACAAGAGCACCCCGCTCTTGTTTTGAAAGCCGAGCCCCGCGGGTCGCCTTTCAAAGGGAAGGTTTTTGGGCCCCCGTTCTATTTTAATGGAGAGGGCTGACATTCTCCTGCACCCCTTTGGGCTCCTCTCGATTGTCCTTGATGGCCCATCTCTTGCACTTGGTCCCATCAGAGTCTCTCAGAAGCATCGTCGTCGTCGGGGCATTTGAGACAGTCTCCTCAACCGGGGGTGGCTACGGGTCCACTGACAGACGGCCAGACAAGACAGCCCGAGATAGAAGTCTGGCTGTGTGATACTAGCTCCGGACATCGTGTGTGGACGATACAACGTGAAGACAATATCAATAAACTGTGTTGTGTTTCAAAGTGTGCTTTGCCCCAAATGCAGCAGAGACATCATTGTTGAACATTGTTGACATCAACTGTTGGCATTGTGTTCTCCTAAACTCAGTGAACAGGAACGTTGCCACCGTAGGTTCAACTCAACATACAGAAGGAGCAGGAGTAGATAAGAGTGGGACAATTCATCAGCCACAGGTTACCTCATCAACAGTGCAGATGGAACGGAAGACATCTTATATGATCTGATCTTGTATTACAAATCCTCACATTCGACATGGTGGCAAATCAAGCAATGCTTGTCATCAAAGTTCCTAGTGAATAGTCGAGTGAAGTAACACCCTTAAATGTGCATTATATCATAACTATACGAAGCAGCAATTATTGTCATTGTGGGCTTCATTTCCTGCTATGCTGACGACATGAATATTAAGAAGACAGATAGGTCCTTCTTTACAGGTTTGAATAAAAAAGATTTATATTGTAAAGATAATAAAAAATAGTGCCGGTTGAAGGTTGTTTAATAAACAAACAACCACTTGTTGAAAAGCAAACAACGCTTTGCTTGAAATAAACTTCTCATCCACAGATTGCACTTTTTCAACAAAGAAATGTCACAGGCAGGGCATCCAATGAAAATGTGAGGACGTTTTAAAATGGCGGACCCCTTATTGCGACATGTTTACAGAACCTGAGACTGAGGTCACGTGGTTAGCACAGGTGGATGCCAGCGGGGGGACATCCTTTTAAAATGAACAGAAATGCAAACACCTTAGAGCTTGAAAGCCATCTGAAATGCCTGCTGCTTTAAACATGGAGTCGTACCGGGACGGTTCAACTTTAACAGGGGGGCTGGCATTGCGGTTCTCATGCTCACCGACCCCCCCTGGTCAGCAGTTCGGGTTAAAGACTTTGAATTCCCATTCTGCTTAACCTCTGCATGCAGTATGGGGGTGGTCCCTTTAGTCCATTCACATGCTTGGATTCAAGACACATGCACGCACGCACACACACATGCGCACATGCATGTATGTATGCACACACACACACACACACACACACACACGTAGGCACACGCACACACGCACACACGCAGGCACACGCAGGCACACGCAGGCACACACACACACACACACACACACACACATACACACACATATATATATATATATACATAGAGTTTTCATCCTAAGCTGTACCCCAATGAATGAGGTTCAGCAGGCCAGGGGGACACGAGCAGGCAGGGTGAGGGGGGAGAGGAGGGGAGTGAGGGAGAGGAGGGTATGAGGACAGGACAGGTGTGGGGGGGGATAAGGGAGGACAGCCGGGGGACGGGGGGTGAGGACGGGGGGGGGAGCGTGAGATTCCCATGTGCTTTCGGACCACCGGCCGGAACCGCCGGTTGTCACCTCCACCACTCGAGGCTTATTCAGTTAAACGCCCCACCGGCATAATCACGCACCACACCGGACATGTTGTCTAACGTGTCTGCACGCAGGGACTGGCCCGGGCCGGGGGAGTCTGCCTGGCAACCCGTCCGGCTGCAGACGTTCTTGTCGCTCCACAACAACACAAGTTCCAAATGCAGTTATGAGAGCGGCTGGCGGGTGATGTCCTCGAATGTACTCTAACTGCAAATATTTACACCAACCTCCTCAGCAAAACATGTTTAAAGAAACATACTTTTGTATTAAGCCAGTAGTGAGCCATCTGAAATTGCTGATAGTTGTGAGACAGTATTTTAAGTGATGAGAAGGGGTTAGGGAATATGCATTATCCGTATGTGTAGCCATGCTGCCTTATCAGCCAGTACAATTGAATCACAACTCATTGGACTTTGATTAAAGAATAATTAAAATGGCTGCTATATTACAGCCATCCCCCATCACAGAACATAGGTTAGCAGATGCATGGGTGTACCCGTGTGTGTTTCTACACCATGGCTCATCTTAAGACAGGTACACGGCCATGTGTTTAGCTCCCCCCCCCCCATTCAAACCATAATTCACAGCACAAAGGTCAACGTGTCGCTAACACAAAGATCAAAGCAGTGATCATGGCTGTTAGCCATACATAAAGGACATACAGCAAACATACAACCTCCCAGTCAATAACAGGTTGGACCAACAGATACCAGGCAACTGCTGGAAGCTTTTAATGGTCTTCCAGCTGTGAGATAGTTCATCGATACCCTCTTCCTGGTTCCTTCCAACCTGGGTCTCTGATTGGTTGTTAACACGTGTTGCTCTCCCTGCTGAGCTGGGTATTTTCACCCTCCTATTGGATAATGTCATGTATACCAGATCCCTATTTCTTATGGATCGTTAAAGCTGATCAAACCATACAGGCTCCCATCACAAATCTTTCCAGGTTCAAGCCTGGGTCTTTTGTCTCATATATATATATGGTATTACCTTATATACAAGCTTATATACACGCCTAGCTTATTTGGATGATGCCGTTTAGACGTACATTCATGTTATTACCACCTTAGTTACATAATAAGTTATGTGTAACTATGTTTACTGAAGTCTGTTTATGTGTTTGCATGCTCATGTGAGTGCATGTGTTCCATGCATGTCCACATGCTTATATATATAATTATGCCTGTGTTTATATATGAGCCTGTCCTTTGTGTGTGTGCATGTGTGTGTGTGAGTGTGTGTGTGTGTGTGTGTGTGGATGTGTGTGTGTGTGTCTATGCAGGGGCACGGCGTTAACAGAGGAGGTGCACGTTGACTCCGTTCCCAGCTCACTGGGGTGGTGGGTGTGGGCGAGGACTCTGTGATGTCACAGGGAGCCATGGTTACCGCCTGGCTGTATTCCTTGGTTCTTTCTTCACTGTTTCTATTTAACACTTCTCTCTCTCTCCCGTCTATCGCTCTCTGCCAATGGTTCTCTCTCTCTCTCTCTCTCGCTCGCTCTCTCTCTCACTCACTCTTTGTCTATCCCTCACTGTGTCTCTTTCTTGTATGAACAGCCAGTCTGGGACAAGTGATGCCAAGCAGAGTATGTTTCTTGGAAATCCAAGGGGAGGCAAAAAAGGAGAACAGATACAAACATGAAGAGAGAGAGAGAGAGAGAGAGAGAGAGGCCTAAAAAAGCTAAAATAAATATATTTCTCACTGTTAATATCTTGGCAAACAATGGCACTGGACGAGGACCCAGATACATGTTCAGCAGGATGCCTCGTTAAAATTCCCATGTGTGCAGCTTACGGAGGTGCCAGCCTGTAAGATAGCCTCTCGCAAACATCCAGAGAGAGAGGAGAGAGAGAGAGAGAGAGAGAGAGAGGGAGAGAGAGAGAGAGAGAGAGAGGGAGAGAGCGGGAGAGAGAGAGAGACAAGTCATTCCATGGCCTCATCCCAGGAAATAGTTTGGTTAACTCAACCCTATCCTGACCATTACCTCATTATCTAATATTATAGTCTTACCTTTTCACTGTACACACTTACATTTGTATTGTATTATATAGTATTTTGACAATTGCCAATAAAGCCCATTGAATCTTGAATCTGAGGGAGAGTGTGAGAAAGAGAGAGAGAGAGAGA
>OOFB01017112.1:55574-86030 GCA_900323305.1 Trachyrincus murrayi | reverse complement strand
ATGTTCAAGTGGTAATTGATTAATGATGGTTTTCAAATCATATATTAAGTCTCAAAGGTCTTCAAAAAGGGCCTCCATAGGACATCACAAGATACCTTTACATAAATATGATATTTTAATTTGATATCTTTAATTCGTTTTTATTTTTTTATTTCTGGTGTTTCAGTTTTTTTTTCGGTTCCCTTCTAACAACGTCTCCTTGCTTTGTGGTGTCTCTCAGGCCCGTCCAACGTGAAGCCGCAGTCCGTTCAATCGTCGCCTTCAGAGAAACACATTCTTTCCATCGAAGGGTGAGAAACAGTGATACAACACAACACACATCAAACGTCATGAAGGGACGTGAATGCAGAGTCTGATGAACAAACGAACAAAGGCATTCCATCCTCTCAAAAGGCAGGAAGGTGCAGAGCCAGGTGACGGGAGGACATCGGAGGAGGTGCGGGCGGAGTCCCAGTATCAGATGAAGGTGTGGAAAGGCTTCCTGATCTGTATCCCTTATGCCGCCAGTATCGGCGGCACCGCTACGCTGACCGGCACCGCACCAAACCTCATCCTGATTGGACAACTCAAAAGGTATCGCCTTGCTTGTTGTTTCACAAATTCCCGAAAATTTACATTTTTCAAAAAATTACGCAACCCGTCACACAACCCCCCCCCCCTTATTGTTTTATAGCTACTTTCCCGACTGTGATGTCATCAACTTCGGGTCTTGGTTTGCCTTTGCCTTCCCCCTCATGGTCATTTTCCTCATTCTGGGCTGGATATGGATCGCCTTTCTCTACGGTGGACTGAACACACGGTATGTCGCGTTGCACAGAATCATACAATCATACATTATGTCATTAAGAATCATACATTACGCTTTCAAGTCAGTCACATTTGTTTGTGGATTAGTGTATGTATGTAATATATAGTGGAAGAAGTATAGTATTTATAGTAAACATTATGATATGATAGTTAATGATTAAGTCAACATTTCTATACGTTAACCGTTGGATCTTTGATTATTGAGTCTCACAGTTAACATTTTAATGTTGGATCTTTGATTATTGAGTCTCACAGTTAACATCTTAACGTTGGATCTTTGATTATTGAGTCTCACAGTTAACATCTTAACGTTGGATCTTTGTTTGGTCATTACTGATGGCGTTCTTTAAAGGGGCCGTGAACCCAAAATCGTTTTTCTTTTGTTTTAAACGTGGTAATATGTCTTATATGATCTTCAACATCGCAATCTATGCCATTTTGCCATTGTTACCAAAATAGGATCGCAATTTAGATAAAACAGGTGTAA
Organism: Trachyrincus murrayi; assembly: GCA_900323305.1. Lineage (NCBI taxonomy): Eukaryota > Metazoa > Chordata > Actinopteri > Gadiformes > Macrouridae > Trachyrincus > Trachyrincus murrayi. The sequence goes on along the minus strand of OOFB01017112.1, from coordinate 84,736 downwards.
AATCATATGTTTTTGCCAGTCTCCGCCAACCAGTTTGTGAACACTCAAGTCGTGTTCTTTTCCTGATGTGTCAAAGTGCCTTTTTCCAAGTCACCACGAAGGTACACCGATGCTGAAAAGGTACACCGACACCACGGTGTCTGTGGATGTGTGGAGCTCCGTCTGGGCAGCGGTTGATGTTGATGTCCGTGTCCGAGAGAGGGTTAAGCTTCTCGGTAGTCAAAGGTGAGGCTGGTTTAAGCAGCCTCACCTGGTCCGAGTCAGACTGATTAGACTCTGGGGTTGGGTGAGGCTGCATACCTGTGGGGCATTGGCCAATCAAGGCCCACAGGTTAAACCAGCCACCAGCACACACACTTAGGAGGAGCGCTAGCATGTCAGCACGTACCGCCTGCTCTGCCTGTTCAAACTATCTCAAACTCTACAATAAACTGCCTGTGTCCTACTATTGAAGAAGCCCTGACAAGCCACTGTGGCAGGGCAAACACAGTGACCTCTAAAGATGACCATCGTCTGTGAATATTCCCTCGCTAGCGTAAGGATGACCCTTGCCCCTGATGAACCTTTGTTCTGTTTGATCAAGATACGCTGTGATCCAGTCGCACTTTACGATCTTCATGCTGAACCTTTTGGATTGTTTTATTGTTTTTCGTCGTGTATTGATCCCATACTATAAATGCTCAGGGTCAACCCATGCTTGGTTATCCACTCTATAGCCTATAGCTGTGCATCTTCCCACGGCCACGCTTTCACAAGACATGTGCTCAATGAGCACATGTCCACCTGGTATATATATATGTATTTGTGTATGTATTGTCTATCCCATGCAGAGGCTCCAGCACATCTATAAGCAGTGCTACATGTGTTTCCTTTTCTTTCTTTTTTTTTACAGGAAATGTTTATATTCTTTCTCGTGCGGTTTCATGCCCGTGTCACGCCATATACATATCATGTGGTGTTTTCTTCTCATGCAGATTGTGCGTCAAGAAACGGGACCGAAGAGCCGAAGCCGAAGCCAAAGCCCAGGCGGTTATAGAGGATGACTACAGGAAGCTGGGGCCCATAAAGTGAGCATCGTGTGAATGTCCTCAACCCTTTCAGGTTAGCTTAGCCGGCGAATGTTGACCGGTATTTGACTGACTCACTGTCATTTTCTCTCTTGTCTTTTTTCCTTCAGTTTCGCAGAAGCGTCAATCGCTTTCTTTTTCATATTGTTTGCGGTTCTCCTGTTCACCCGAGACCCCAAATTTGTGACTGGCTGGTCCGTATTCTTCACAAAAGGGTAAGAGAGGCGCATTTTGGCACTTTCCATCTATTCATGGTCTCATACCGTACGCGCGTTGCCTGTCCTATAGGTACGTTTCCGTCTGTACATTGAGTCACCTATTCATGGTCTCATACCGTACGCGCGTTGCCTGTCCTATAGGTACGTTTCCGACGCAGTCACTGGCGTGATCATCGTGTCGATACTCTTCTTCTTCCCCTCGCAGAAGCCTTCTCTTAGCTGGTGGTCCAACCCACAAGGTCAGTGGGCTTATATGAGAAGGAATTATACTACACACTCGATAACATCATTAGAGAACTGTTTGTCCGATGGTTGCAAGTCACATTGGACAACACGGCCCAATGTGTGTATCGTGTCGTGATTCATGCATTTAGTGTAATCAACTGCAAAACGTGTACTGCGGCTATAACAAAACCAGTACATATGAAGAATGTTAATAGTGCAGATTAGAGAGCAAGTCCCTGCAAAGTGAGACTGTAGCCCTTCTGTTTGTGTGATTATATAAATCTCTCCAAATGATGTCGCAATTGTGTGTGTGTGTGTGTGTGTGTGTGTGTGTGTGTGATCAGCTGGTCAAACAAACAACAGAACTCGGACACAAGGGAAAAGAAATAAACAAACCTGCCTTGTAGTCTCTCAGGGAGTACTTTTCAGGCAAGAAAGAAAATCTGGATGTCCTGTTTTTGACGTGCATATCACACTTTAGTTTTCATGTTGACCTACCCCAATACTATGCAACATAGGAATATGCTTCATACCTAATTATACAAAAACAGCACGTGGCAACGTACATGTATTGAAAAGATGTTGTTTTCCTCCTCAGCAAGCAACACTCCATATGTCCCTCTGCTCTCCTGGAAGAAAGCCCAAGACAGCGTTCCCTGGAACATTATTCTGTTGCTCGGAGGAGGCTTCGCCATGGCCAAAGGCTGCGAGGTACTCATTAAAATAACAACAGTGCAGAGAACGCCACGCTTAACACTTGTTGTCCCGTGTGCTTCCGCTGTCCCCTCGTTGTTTTGCGTTTTTCTCTGAGTATTATTATTACTACACTGTACACTGGATGGTGGATGACGTTTGAACTTTGACCTGACGTTTGCAGTGTTTTTTTCTCCCCCAGGAGTCTGGCCTGGCCTCGTGGATCGGAGGCCATCTCCAGCCACTGGGAGAGGTCCCCCCCCCTGCGGCGGCCATGTTGCTCACCGCCTTCGTCGCCTGCTTCACGGAGTTTGCCAGCAACACCGCCACCATCATCATATTCTTGCCCGTCATTGCTGAACTGGTAAGACCCGCCGACTCGCCACCGGCGGCTGGCGTTCTCGGTGCGCTTGGCCTTTCGTCACTCATCACCTTGAACTGAAGTAGCAGCGTGCATCTACGATTAACAAATCTGTTATAATACGTGCCGCTAGCTGTAGTTGATTGGCCACTTTAGCCTACGTTGAAATGCCCTATTGTTCTATTCACGTTTGTCTTTTAGATTTAATACAAACGAGGAACTAAAGACTGCAATAACTATAAAACACAGCTAAAAACACGTCATTGAATAAATGATGTATTATTCAATGACTAATACAATGACTAATAAATAATGTCATAATACATCATTTTGTTTCACGCACACATAGTCATGAATACAAACTAAAAGCGCAGACGTAAAGAGCTACACTGACTGCTCGTATAAACCAAGGAACACCGGTTAGGATCTGCTGCCTGTGTTTGTATATGTGGTTGGTCATTAACTGTGTGCCATCCTCAGTATCAGTATGTGACCAATATCTGACTGAAACAGTGACTCTCTACTAAGACGACTGCAGTATCTCAAGATTTGGAAGGGATTAGGGCAAATAACGAGATAATGAAGTGAATAATTATCATCTAAATATCCTACTAGTATTACCATGTTAAATATGCAAATGGTCCCAATTTAACAATCTTCTGTCGTTTGTTTTGGTGTAGACCATCTTGCCAGATCAGAATTAAAATGACAGGTTAGACACGTTGTGGCTCCTGCTCAACCGCCTCCTTCAAGAGCTTGAATAATGAATCCCCCCCTCCCTATTATTAGCATTAGCATTAGCATTAGTATTAGCATTATTATTAGCATTAACATATTATTATTATGAACAATAATAATATTAGCATTAGCATTATTATTCGCATTAGTATTAGCATTATTGTTGTACCTAAATACAAAATGTGTTTGTCTTTTTGTGCAGGCCATGCGTGTTTCAGTGAACCCTCTCTATTTCATGATCCCCGCCACGGTGGGATGTTCATATGCCTTCATGCTGCCCGTCTCCACGCCACCCAACTCCATCGCCTTTGCGTCCGGACACCTTCTGGTCAAAGACATGGTACCCTCCTCCTACCGACACTCACACACACACACACACACACACACAAGGCGCCACCGCCATTGACATAACGGATATTAATGTTTCTTCTTTGTCTGTTCCATATCTGCAGGTGAAAACGGGCATTGTCATGAACGTGCTGGGGGTTCTGTCTGTGAGTCTGGCTATGAACACATGGGGCGTCGCCATGTTTGATTTGAACAGCTATCCAGAGTGGGCTCACCCCACTAACGTGTCCAGCAGCGTCGTTCACGTGCACATACCGTCCGCCCTAGGCCTCAATATTACCCTCTGATAACTGTCTCGGTGTACTCAAACGGTGAGCAAAATGAACTAGGTATATATATATATATATATATACGAATATTGTAAATAGAGCTAACACTATATCGGGTATTAATAAACAGGGCGGAGATTAATAAATGTTAACGTTGATTCTAAATGCTGAAGGATTTATGGGATGTTTATGGGACTTATGGTCTTGGCTAACTCAACTATCAAGGCTTTAAGAATAGGCTTTAAAAAATATCTAACGTGGCGTTATAGTGGTGGGTGGGTTCTGGTCAGAGGTAACTCAGTAATATATATCTGTGAAATATGTTCTAGAAAACAATTTATCTAATCCAACAAATCTGTAATTTCACAATAGTTGTTAACGCTGAAATAAATAGATTTTGTTTGTTATTTAGTCTGTGCATTTGTTTTGTACCTACGTTGTCTTTACATTCATCTCATTTCCTCAAGTCTTTCTGTGTGAGTATTTTAGAAGATCTTAGAAGACAATGTAAAGAAGTCCAATGATCTGGAACATGTCAGAAGAGACAGGGTCTGTCTAAAGAAATGTTTTCTTTTTATGGTCTGAAAAATGAAAGTGTGAAAAATGTGACATGTCACTGTAAAGTCACAAGGTCTGCCATAATCATCTACTTGTGTAAAACGGTGATGGTTACTCAGTGTGAGTGGGGTCAGAACAGCAGGTCCTAGAATGGACCTGCACACACACACACACACACACACACACACACACACACACACACACACCACACACACACACACACACCGGACAACTCTGTTCCGAACATAGCATGTCCAACAAACATGAGAAGTGAGAAAGGTTCTTTAAAAAAACGTGAGAAAGGTTCTTTAAAAAAATCTTTCAACATATCAAAGAAGAAGAAAGACGTATGAGATGTCATACTTCAGGCCAAGCCACACACACTCACTCACTCACACACACAGACACACACACGCTGATGAAAAAGTATTTTCTTTTTACGACACTTCTTGACAGCAAAGTATTTGATTTAATAGAACATGATCATGGGAAGACACAGGCAATAACATACCAAGCATCTTCAGTGAGACAATGGGTGTACATGATTCGTATAGGGAAACTTTCACATCGTGGGCAGAAACAACAGAGGAAACAAGAGGTAAGGGGAGTGACCATCGTGGAGAGTTAAGGATTGGCCATGGCGGGAGAAGCCAAGTAAATTGTCAATACACATACCACATACTGAGAGTCTGAGTTGATTAGCAGTACATAGTAAGATCAGGAAGAGGGGAAGTTGGGGATGACAAGTTATTTCCATACTAAAGGAGTGAGGTGGTCTATCCTGGGGAAAAGGGGGAGAGGGCCGTATGGCACGGCTGTAGTGTTGGGTCTCGTGGTCACAGTGTCAGTAGAGGAAGGGAGCTCTCTTTGAGGTGCAAAGATACCTTATACAAAGGTTTATTTATATTGTATAGAAGCTTATGTTTTATGTGGTGTAGTTCATCTTTTCCACCACACACACACACACACACACACACACACACACACACACACACAAACACGTGATAGCATGTGAGTGAACACAGTTCCTCTTAAGATACACAGAAAGTCTAAATATGGTCTCACCAAACACATATCTTGTCAGTCAGAATATTATGTGTGTGTAGGCATCTTTGAGCAAGCTCCGCCCATGCAGTGGATAGAGTAAATTTACTATAATAAAAATAATAATGGCAGTCATAACAAATGATTACGTGCTTTGTATCAAAACAAGAAAATAATGACAATAATAACGGGTAAAAAAATAAAGCAAGGTTAAAGAAATGGTAGGCTAACCTCTAACTTCTATATGTTTTACTTTCAACCAAAATGTGAGATTGTCAGGAGTTTGTATCATCAAGGATTTGATGGCACAGAAAGAATAGAAGTGCAAGCCGCACGGAACGATTATCTATTGAAATCACCATGCCATCTTTGTTCACAATACACTGTAAACAGAAACATTGTGACATCCAAACACAACACAGTAAAACTACAACCAATCCATGGTGGCTTTAAGGGGCCAGGATAGTCTAGGCCGGTGTTAGGGCATTTGAATCTACCTGTAGTCATCCTTGAGCAACCCTAACCCTAGCCCTAACCCTAGCCCTAACCCTAACCCTAACCTAACCCTTACTTGCTCAAGAATGACATATAACTATATATCTTTTTAGCTTTGGATAATAGCACAGATGCTTTACGATGACACAATAGTAATAGAACATTTCACGTTTGTTTTTGGATGACGAGCTGTTTCAGCGTGTCCCGAATCCTGAGTCATAGGGCATGTGAACGTAACGTGCAATTCCTTGATATCGTCTGTGTCACACATGGTGACATGAACCTCCCCTTCCAAGTGGGAGCCCAGAGGCAGCACGTAAATATCATAACATGAGTGTGACTCGTCACCAAGTTCCCCCTTTTGCAGCAGAAGAACTCTCAAAACATCTCAAACCCGTCCGTCCTACTGACCCTGCAGACTTCAGCAGGCAGAATGAAGAGCATCAACACGTTCTTGAAGTCTGTCTTCCTGTTTAGGTAAGCACTGTTTGTGTTGGTTTGTTTGTTTGTTTGTTGTTGTTGTTGTTTTTTGTCAGTAGGCCTACTCACTGAGGTGTTAAGCACACAAGCATTGCTGTTATGATTGTACTTACAACCACGCAGGTTATTATTTTTATTATTACTATTCTATTATTAGTATACTTGTTGGTGGTATTTGTAATATTTGGTTATACGTGTTTAGCTCTTTATTTGGATAATGAATTAAAAAAGAACATTTGTATAAATCCTTCTCCTTTGCAGTGAGAAGCTGAAGTCTGTCCTGTCACATCTCTGGAGTGTCTACTCTGCACCTTCAGTGGTCGGAAAAGATGTCCCGACTCTCATCTCTCTGTGTTCCGGGATCGCCATAGCAACCGCCGGCCTGCTGTACTATTGGCTGTCAGAGACTCTGCGATACGACTCCCACGTGTCCATTCAGATCGCCTGCATATACGGTGCAGTGGTCCTTTTACTGCTGCTGCTCTGTCACCCTCTGCGCTGTGTCGGCACCATGGCGATGCTGTCTCTCTTCACCAAACAAGGTCGCAAACTAGTCATCTCTACTTCCTTTGTGATTTTAATCTTCAACGTGGTGCCCAACATCACGATCAACATCGGAGCAGCCGTTCACATCCTCAAGTGCACCTCTGAGGGGTTCGCCAGGAGCTTGCTGAACTCGTCTGATATTTTAAACAGGGCAAAGGGTGACCTTGTGAGAGAGACTATAGAAGCCATAACAAGTGACTTCAAATTGGTCGATAATTTGATCAAATTAGATAATTTTATGCATATTGATATATCTGAAGTCAAAGGCAGGTTTACTAATATTAGTAGGCAGATAGAGAGTGATTTCTTACATGCCAGGGACCTGGTTAAAGACTACAAATTGTTGTTTAACCGAATACTGGCTGCTCTGTTCGTGTTTCTATTCATTTTACAATCAGCACACTATTTGAAATTATACCTGACATCGCTCCCGTTTGAAAATGAATATCTCTCAGAAGAGTCCATGAATCATCTTCCTGATTCGTCTGTTGGAAAAAAACTTCTTAGCAAAAAAAAAAGAATAAGTCGAGAATGTCACAGCTGCCTCATGTCAATAGTGGTGGTGACTTTATATTTCACTGCCATGACCTTCATCGTTGTTCTGGATCACGTTGTGTTTCAAATAGTCGACGTGAGTGTCCCGTGGTTCCTCGACATCCCAAGCACTTCTGCCAGCATAACGGTCACTTTTAAGGTAGGAAAACCATGACTCTACGTGTGTGTGTGTGTGTGTGTGTGTGTGTGTGTGTGTGTGTGTGTGCACACCTGTGTGTGTGTGTGTGTGTGTGTGTGTGCGCACGTGCATGTGTGTGTGCGTACAAGTGTGTGTGTGTGTGTTTGCACACGTGCATGTGCGTACAAGTAAATTTATGTGAGTGTGTGTGTGTGTGTATGTGTGTGTGTGTGTGTGTCTGTGTGTGCCTGTGAGCGCGCACACGTGCGTGTGCTTGTCTATGTTTCTGTGTGTGTGTCATTTTGCCATTTCGATTTGATAAAATAGGCTTTTAAAAATACATGCAGGTACGCGTGTATGACAAGCAACTATTCATGCATGTATTGTTTCCCCATAGACTTGGTCGTTCACCCCCGCACTGTGCATTTTCTCATCGTGCGGTAAGCAAGAGTTGACACACTTCCAGCAGGACTATAGCTGGATGTTCAGCACTGATCCGTCTCTCTGTCACGTGCGGCCCTCGGCCCCCGACGTGGGCGTCAGAGTCCTGCTGGCTTCCCTCTGGCTCCTCAGCTACTTCTTTGTACTGCTGGAGGTGCTGGCCAGAGGCATGCGGAGGAAAGTCGCAGCGGCGTTCTTCAAGCAGCAGGAGGAGAGGAGAGCGGCTTTCTTGGTGAAGAAAGTGCAAGCGAAACACAACAAAAAGCAACAGGATATTTTTTCTGTCAGTGTTGCATGTGTGTGATTTTTGTGAGGTGTTTTCACATTATAAATGTATATAATAGGCACAGTTTGCCTATAGGTATTAGTAAACATAGGAGGTTAAAGGTTAAAAGCATTTTCCTTTTATTTGTTGAGGGGGAAACGATATAGGCCTATGCTAAATCATGTTTGTACATAGTACTGCCACTAGATGTCACTCGTGGGCTACCAGGAAATTGAGGCAATTTACTTTAGTAAGAAATGACCTCACTATTGAAAAGTAATTTACTTCTTAAAGTTTCGAAATAATCACTTTTTTATCAGCTATTTTATTCTTGACTTTTGTTTCAATCGGGGTTAATAGGCCTATTAGTACGGAGGACGAATTGTGCCACGAAAAGAATGAATGAATGTTTAATAATTTACCCATTAAAGAACGCATTAAACAATAAAATATGTTTTTTTTATGGAGCATTAAATTAAACAGATGAGGGAAAAAATAATTAAAAACAACTCTGATATCTTGAATTGGACAGCAAAGTTAACGATAAGGTTAACGTTAGAATAACGTTATAATTTGTGTAATTATGCTAATTACGCTAATTTACCAACATGCAACTCTTAGCAACCAAGTTGAATTGCAAGACAGAAAGTAGTATTTGGGTGGAATAAACCTTTAAAACCAAAAAAAACGAAGGTCCTAGAAATGCGGTCCTAGAAATTCGGTCCTGAAACTGCAGCCTCCTCTACTGCAGGAACATGCTATTGGAATCTTTGGGGAAACCAACAAAGCATGAAAACTCAATCGAATCGCTGTTTCACGTCACGATGCCAGACCAGAATCGGTCAACTCGGTGGAGTGGGCGGATTTAAAGGTCTGGACCCAGGCAAGAGATATAGGGCTTCCAACGTGAACCCTCCTCAGGGTTCAAAAGTCAATACATCAGATAAGGGTCCACTGACATCCATGGAATCCTTGGAATCCCCGTAGAACAAAACCACATACCTTGTTGGAAAGGTCTCAGCTTGTAGAGTAACAGTTTGAGCGATGTCAGAGGGCTTTGCTTTTGTTTAGTTTTTATTCATTTAAATTTGATTGTGTTTTGTGTTGATTGTGTTTTGTGCACAATATAACACAATCAAGAGACATACAGGCATACATACACCACAAACATGGAGAGGGAAAGACAATAACTATTAATATTTTAAAAACTAACTTAGCAATGGAAGAAAGGAGACATACACACGCACGCGCACACACACACACACACATACACACACACACACACACACACACACACACACACACAGGCAAGAGATACAGTAGTGTAGGTATTTCAAAGCTGAATGAATGTACTCTTAAGTGTCCATTTAAAGGTGCCAAGGTGCAAAATGGACTGTACTAAATCACAAAATGACCATGATAGGTCATCAGAGATTAAGGAAACATGTCGAAATACTGGCTTCTCCGACAACAATGCTACAGCCAGTATGTTCTCCTTTGAAATTTCCATGCCGGGCCGGAACGTCTGTTCTTGTTTTGGTCTGTGTGTTTACTATTCTCCGAGTGCCCCGGGTTGCCAGATATGAAACTAATTGGCACACAAACACAGCGTGCTGCAGCCATGGAAGCAAGCAAACAAACTGGATCAACTGAGATTGTACTAGATTCTACCCGACCTAAAAAGCCTTGTCCTCTTTCGAAAAAGCTCCATGACCAGAGCCGTGCTAAAACACGGGTGAATCTTGGAGTCTTAATCTTGGGTCTCAATATCTCAATGGACTTCAGTGTCCTCAACCTGGCAACACGCGTGAGCCTCGAGTCTGGGGAGGAGGGGGCGGGTACTGCAGTTCCTATTTTAAACGCTTGGTGTCATTGTTACATATAGCACCTTTAATAGGCCTACTTTGTTCCCCTCATCTGTTTAATTGAATGCTCCATAAAAAGGTATCTTTGATAATTGTTTAATGCGGTCTTTAAATGGGTAAACTATTAAACATTCATTCATTATTTCCGTGGCACAATTCGTCCTCCATATATTACGTGATAATGTGGTTACATCCAATTAGGCCTATAGAAACCTGCGATGTATTCACAATCAATATAAAGTAAACAACATGATGGAGAGATTCAGATTGAAATCCCATTTTAGCTCGGCCTATATGAAACATGACCATCTGTCACCGTTTGCAAGTGATAGTTATTTTGTCCATTAGGAGAAGGTTAATAGCACTTCACTGGAGCTGTGAGCGGCTCATTATAATCTGTAGTCCAGTTGTAGAGGGACAGATACATTCAGTAGGCAATGGGGCTCTGTAAGAGGGGGACAGAGTTTTAGTGGATATGATTTGCTCAAATATATATATATATATGTCCTTTAGTATTGTTCTTCTCATATATATCCATATACCATGTATAGATATATGCTATGAGAGCCCTGTTCTGAAAGAAAAATAAAACAACACAAACAAATGATGTATTACCAATTGAATTTCATTCCTGCCTTAGTGGCACAGAAATAACTTAGGAGATATGATATTTATAGAATGTTCAACTCTTCCACTTCCAAAGAGGCTATTCTTCTTTTGCTTTTCACACAGGAAAAAAGATTGACCTAAAAATACCCGTTGGTAGGATAACACAGGAGTCCACAATGTAATTAGTGTCACTTGGGCTTGAAACTGCGATATAGATAATGTGTTGATTTGTGGGCTGCATCCACCCTTGTTTTAATAATTGTAGGGTTTACAGCGCATCACAGCTGGCCATGTTCTCCCACACGACATATCACGCTGCAGTTGGCCCGAGGAGGTGGAATCGATTTTGAAGTAGGTGGTTCTCTCAGGCGAAGCAGTGGGGATAAAGAGTCCTCTGGAGAGAGGGTGGGCAGTTGGGGAGAAAAGTGAGAGGACGAGGATGAGAGACTGAGAAAGTAAGTGACAGAGCGTGTGAGAGAGAGAGAGAGAGAGAGAGAGAGAGGAGCAGGATGTGGATGTGTAGTGCAGTGCTGAAGAACTAGACGGGAGTCATGTCCATTCTCCATTGATGCCACCTGGGTATCGCCAGCTTACGCAAAATTATGGTAAGAGATCTTTTCTTCTAAAGAAGTAAATCAAAGTAAAATGTATAAACTATAAAATATTGATTGTATTGAAATGCGTGTCCCTAATCCACTTAAATTGGGAAGTATTTTGCCTATAGATCATGCCCTATAATACCACTTCTAAAATACTATACTATGAATGCCTATTTCTGTACAAATGTGAATTTTGTTGTTTCATGAGGACTAACTGAAGTGTGTGTGAGTGCGAGACCGCCATGGAAAACAGCACGTCGTCCATCGTCCACAACGACAGCTCCTCTCAGATGGACGGTCTGAGGGAGATGCCGCTGAAGTCTGTGGAGGAGCAGGTCACCACCATACTCCTCACCATGTTCATCTGCGGCGTGGGCATCGCCGGGAACATCATGGTGGTGCTGGTGGTCCTGGGCACCAAACACATGGTCACCCCCACCAACTGTTACCTCGTCAGCCTGGCCGTGGCAGACCTCATTGTCCTCCTGGCTGCCGGTCTGCCCAACATCTCCGACGCGGTGGCCTTCTGGATCTACGGCCACACCGGCTGCCTGTGCATCACGTACCTCCAGTACCTGGGCATCAACGTGTCCTCCTGCTCCATCACCGCCTTCACGATAGAGCGCTACATCGCCATCTGCCACTCCATAAAGGCGCAGTTCATCTGCACCGTGTCCCGCGCCAAACGGATAATTGCCTGCGTCTGGATCTCCACCTCCCTGTACTGCACCATGTGGTTCTTCCTGGTGGACACGGAGGAGACGGTGTACGCCAACGGTGTGGTGGTCACGTGCGGCTACCGCGTGTCCAGGAACCTCTACATGCCCATCTACTTCCTGGACTTCGCCCTCTTCTACGTGGTGCCGCTGGCGGTGGCCACGGTGCTGTACGGCCTCATCGCCAGGATCCTGTTCATGAGCCCCCTGCCGTCCCACCTGAGCGTCCGCGGCGGGGGCGGCTCCTCCGTGCACCAGGGCCACGCCAGCAGCGCCGCGCTCAAGCCCAGGAAGGGCATGGCATCTGGGAGGAAGCAGGTAGGAAGACCTCAAGTCGATCTCAAGTCACTATTGTTTTAATGACAGAGGGTTGGCTTACATGAAGAAGAAAACTTAGAATAGTTTGCTAATGAAGTTCCTATTCCCCATAATCTTCTGCGCTTTATAACTTATTGTGTTATCCATCACCAGTGGAGACATCACATTCGCACCAGACATATTCACATTCTAAATGACAAGTGCATTGTTTATATCCTACGTCACAGGAAAAACCATCACTCTCATCATCAACCTTTCCCAGTTATTGTAAATTGTAAAGGACAGCTTATCCCCGCATGCCGCTCTTTCTTTGCAACTTTGCGTGTCTTCAGGTGACCAAGATGCTGGCTGTGGTGGTGGTGCTGTTTGCCCTGCTCTGGATGCCCTACCGCACCCTGGTGGTGGTCAACTCCGTGACCGACGCCCCCTACACGGGCGCCTGGGTGCTGCTCTTCTGCCGCGTGTGCGTCTACTGCAACAGCGCCGTGAACCCCGTCATCTACAACCTCATGTCGCAGAAGTTCCGCGTGGCCTTCAGAAGGCTCTGCGGGTGTGAGGGCCGCGGTGAGGGCCAGGCGGCCCATCGCATGCCGGTGTACTACAGCGGCATCAAGGACTCGTTGCCCGACAGCGGCGAGCCAATCACGGAGCAGGAGGATCTGAGGGGCACAACGACGAGGATCGCTACTTCCCGCGTGAGCGGACAACTGCGGCATTAGGTGGCGGGTGGGATGCGTGTGTTGTTGTTGTTGTTGTTGTTATTTGTCACATAACTGATTTTGCATATGGGTTCGAATTTGGCACATTCCTCTTTTGTGGAAAGTTTATATTTACTGTGGGTATTTATTTGATTTGTAGTTTTTGTGCAAACTTTTTTTTTGTAGCTGTGCACAATAAACTATTTTCTATCTCATAATATTCATGTTTATACTATACTACATAGCTACACTACACATGTATTATACACTATACACATTCATACATCTGATTAAAACTCCATTTAACCCACAGGGATCAGTATGTATTGTATTTATCTTACCGTAGCAGAAAACAAATAAAGTAATGCTGCCGTGAATGCTGGTCGAGACATTGTGTCAGAAAATGAATGCAGACAATTATGTGAAAGCTGATATAATGAGTCATATGCCACCCACATTTCCTGGCAGATCTGTGTTGACTTTGAACATGTTACCAATGCACAAACACTACTTTTACTAACTGTCATTATTTATGAAACTTTTGTGAATGGTATATTTGTTACTACTTGTTAATACTAATGCTGAAATGTGTATGCTTTTGCTTTTGCTCATTGTCACTGTTGGAATTAAAAAGAGACGCGTGCTTATTGCATCTCTGTCTTTGTATTTCTTGCTGGTCTACTGGAAACAGATTCAATACAAATCAAGTTTGACATGGACATCCTTGTTAGTCCGGAACATTTAACCAATATTGGTGACAGAAATGTCACGAAACACAAATATTTAGCTCATCTAAGAAATAGTGGGAGAAGTTAATTAACGCTGAAACATATTTGTAACTTATTTATGAAAAGATTGGGGGGGGTGAAAAATCACCACCACAACAGAAAATCACCATATAAGGTCCAATTCCCTAGGGTTGAGAAGTGTGAAGAAAATGGCCAATCAAAACAAATAAGACAATTGTTAGCCTTCGTAGACTCTAGACTAAATATACAGCCACCCTCCCCGGTCCTGAGTCATCTTGGCTGGCTGTAATTCTGTGCGAAGTAAGTGGTGTTTCTAAAGGGCTACATGTCACAGACAGAGATCCCAGATTTATACCATCTGCTGCGGAGGAAAGACAGTAACGCCAGGTCTGAACATCACCAAGACACTCTGGGCTCATAAATATAGCATATGTATAACAATACGGCAATGTATAACAATAATGGAAGCGTATTGATGTGTACAGACCCGACAAGGGATATACACATGTCAAAACAATTGTCACAGCTTATGCCAGGGTATGCGAGGTTTCCTGGGTGGAAAGAAATATTGTTTTCCAACACCAGTTTTGCGTGTGAACCTTTGTAAATACAAAAAAAAACATGTGTGCGTCTTATTATAGTGCTTCTCCTGGCGGACAAAAGCTAATTGAAGCATCCAATACAAAGTAGGGGAGGCCTACTGTTTCTGGACAATAGTCATTATGTGTTTACTTCTCCATGATGAGAGCCCATGCTGTGTTGAACAACCTGTTTATTCTTCACCCGTACGCCGATGAATTATGCATATGGCTGCGTGCTCTTCAACAGTCTGCACACACGCTGTTATATACAATTCATAACAACACGTAATGCCGACTGTTGCAGAGCAGTTATAATAAACCTTATTAAATACCCTTATTTAAAGTTAACTGCTATTGTCACAACCTATGCATAGACACACATGGTATTCGCTATTGCCTAACATCAACTGCAGACCTCAATTTTCAATTATAGGCTCTTTAAATACACACACCAACAGCTCTGGCAGACTCTACACTGTGAATCATATATTTGTTTGTGCAGTTATTATTAGAACTCTACTCTAAGTAACTGTCTGACTGAATATGGTTGCTATAACTAGTGCAACCACCAAGCAAGCAGGGTGTCTTTAGCATTAGGGAAAACGTTTTACATATTATGGTCTGTTTCACGCATCAATAACTGTATCCATAATGCATACCTTCTTCAACCATTGGTCTAGATGTTTTAATGTAACTGTGACAAAAGAAGAAATAATTAAGCTTAGTAATTAGGCTATAGGCTAAATAATTAGCATGTAGCCATGTAACAACAGGCTTGTTGCAGGTCATATTGCATTGCCTCTCTTAGACATCTCTGAACTCAAATAAAATTAAATATCATTCAAGAAAAATATCATGAATATCATGATATTAATGATATTCATTGGATTTTTTTTGTGTCTTTTTACACAATTGTACATGGCCTCATGCATGTTTTATTATTAGCATTACAATACTCATTTGATGCGGGATATAAGTAGGGGTTGCTATGAAACAGTGTGAGGTGGCCAACAGCTTTACCCTCAGCTCTCGAGTGTCCATATAGATTTAGACTCTCTTCTTCTACACTCCAGGACCAGTGCAGTCCTCTATTGCTGCCACACAGCAGATTCTAGGAAGCTCTATTTGAACTACATGAACAAAAGATTCTTTTCATGAAAGTTACCCTTTAAATGACGGCTACTGCTATGCTATGCTATAAATAGTAGCTTAAGAGTGAGTTCGTTAGGGAGTTATTATATTGCAGAACACAGCAATGCTCAGCCAGATTTAGCAACATAGGAATTATTTTTAGCTGCTGAGTTCCGTTATAAACACAGCGACTCACTAAAAATGTCTCCGGATCAAACGGACACGTGTTTGGATGCTTCAACTGATGAACTAAACTTCCCTGTTACATTGTAAAACTAGAGTGAATATTTGTAATCGATGTGTGGTCCTCACTATATGAACATTGAACCCCTGTGAAGGCATACATATGTGTGTTCCCATTGTAGGTAGTCAATATCTGCACAATATACACTTACCATCATCCTTAAAGGTGTTGTAGGTAAGATTCGAGAGTTGTAAGAGAGAGAGAGAGCAGAAAACTCAACAACCAAAACAACTCCCCCTCCCTTCCTACGTTTATCCACCATTGAGAAGATGGTTTCTCCAAACCAATCAGGGAAGAGACGTCCTGCGGTCTAAAATCGAAATGGTCTCATACAGAGGAAGACGCAGTCAACTCAGAACAGATATTCTCACAGAACATTTTGGTCACTAATAGCTGACGGATGGCTAGGCCTTTTTTTATGAACTACTACACTAATACAAAATGTGTTGCTTAATTCATGGTTAGGAATGAATTAAATATATATATTGAATAACTACCTTCATGTAATAAATATTCAGTATACCACACTGTCACACAGTCCCACCATGCTCTCAATCTGCTGCCATAATGTATGATTAGAAACATGATACCCATATGTATCATAGTATTTAGATAGCTATAGAACAAAATAACTAAAAACATAAACATTACTCACGTCCACTTTGCGAATCATTTAGGTATTTGTATAAACCGCTGTCTAGTAAATGTAGATTCTTTTTACATTTAGGGCATTTAGCTGACGCTTTTATCCAAAGCGACTTACAAGTACTTAACTATTTCAGGGACATACCCCTGGAGCAACTCAGGATTAAATACCTTGCTCAGGGGTACAATGGTGGCAGACCCGGGGATCGAACCCATGACTCTCCAGTGCCTATATAAGATTGAAGATGAAAAAACTAAATACTACTATTAATAGCTTAATAGAATACTTTTCAGGGGGTGATTTTTGCGTCTAATCCAATCCATCAATATGAGCAATGTATATCACAGCTCTATCAAATGTATATTTTGAGGTATAGCCTACAAAAAATTCAATCCATAGTCAATATCCGGACCCGTGTCTCAGCCTGCAGCCCCTCGGTGGAGAAACGCTATCATTTACAGAAGCAAAGCGGCCAGTCGCGATCAATACTCTTTCCAATCAAAGGAGCTATAAAGAATCCACCAGTGACCACTATGGAATTGATTGCATATGATGTGTTGACGTGTCAGGGTGCACCAGGGCCACCCATAGCGTTGTAAAGATATATGTTATATATATATATACTGTATAAACAACTCTCTACGGGGAGGGCTACATCAAGCTAGAACCACGACCAAAGCTCTCATTTAGCCTATTTTGGGAGTTATTGTCAGGTCCAGTACATCACATTCATCTTTCCTCTGGGTTCATGACTTAGTGCTTTGTGATAAGTAGGCTAGAGGGAGATAGCCACTAGCTTCGGTTTTGCAACCATTTTCCCTGTACTCTTGGTGCAGCTCCATGTAGTTTTGTAATTCTCATTTCCTTGGACTTCTTTACTTTAGCTGAGAGAGCTATGATGATTCTTTTTCAATTGGGGTTTGAAAAAAAAGTTGGCATAGAGAATAAAGGTATTACCTGTTTGTTAGTTTTTTTTACTCTTGTATTTTATGTCTTATTATGTAAAGTGTCTTTTGAGTATTTATAAAATTAAAAAAATTAAAAATAAAAATAAAAATAAAATAAAATAAAATGTATTATTATCATTATTATTATTAGGTCTATTATTATTATTATTATTATTAGGTCTATTGTTATTAGGTCTACTATTATTATTATTATTATTATTATTATTATTAGGCCTATATTGCAGTTATGTTTTCAAGTGTTTGCAATTATGTGTTTTCAATTATGTTTTGAAAGGTAGACGGTCCAAGCCCTCTTGATGTGCTGTGCGTCTGCGCAGTGACAAGTCACTGGCAGATGAATAGACTGCAAGCTGTTCCTCTTTATTGTGCCTCTCACCAATGACCTTCATTCTGCATGACAGCTCAATTTCCTTCGTTATTCCAACGTTATTATTGCAGTTCAGTTTCCCCATGAGGCCATTAACTACTGTCATCATTAATCTGGTATTTCACCTTGACATTTGTTGTTTGTGCGACCATGATGAACTGATATGAAGTCTAGTGCGGTCCCTTGGACAACATTCTGCTACAGTTTATACCTTTTTGTGTCTTTTTTTAAATGTTATCAATTGCATTGCACTTGCATTGCACATAGTAGGCCTATGTATTGTGCTTATGGAAACTTTATTCATACCTATTGTTTGCTATGGAAAACGGGAGTGACATACTAGGAACATCTCAGGCATAGAAGCGGCAGCATTTTGGAAATATGGGAATATAGCGACATCTAGTGTTGGGTACATGTAGGTGCTATAGCCAACGGTGTAAACAGGCCTTAAAAACTCACACTTTCTCCAACATAAAATTCCCCTGTAGTAAAATAAGTCAAATCAAACATGGAGCAAATAACAACGTTGGCTAAACAATAATTATTTGGCGTAACGCATTTATTATATTTGAGAGTGGCGATATAGTGGACTGACCTTGGACTTGGCACCAGGCTCGGGGCTGTCACTGTCCGGCACCCTGGGCAGATGGTCTCTCAGTCAGCGGTCAGCTGTTCACTGAGGCGCACAAAGAGCTCCCCGCACGCAGGGAAACTTTTCCCAACGCGCACTTGCTTACTGGAATATTAGTTTTAGAGCTACTCAGACACTACTAAGATAATGCCTCATTCAAGGTAGGTGGATATAAAATAACATGTGATATTTAGATGTATATATGATGCGCCGTACAAGGACTAGCCCACATAAACAGATATTTGCCCTGGCGAACTTTGGAGTGGTGCAATCGCCTAATTGAATAGGGCCTGTCATTTTAAAATGCGAAACTATTCACAATGGCTTGACATACAGACGTACATGACGGTATTTCCTGAGTATAATATAGGTTAACTATTTCCAGACAAGAACAGCGATTTCAGCAGGACGTTATCCAAGCCTTGCAAGTCTGCTAAAGCTCCTCGTAATTCCACTTGCTGACCATGAGATCCGTGGAAGCTTATCAGGTCAACGTTGTAGTAGGCTATGACAACAAGGCAATGTACACTGAGCACTATTGAGCTAAAATGCTGCTTTGCTTTCCTCTTGAACAAAGGTGAGTAATTCATGCAGACTTTAGGGCAGATGTATCCAAGGGATGTAGCATTTCTTTATGTAAATGAATGGATTTTACGCGAATGTCAAATTTAAGCCACAATTCAAAGCATTAGTCACACTTGACATATATGAAGGATGTGTGAACATTGTGTGGTGTTTCTGATTGTTTTTCTGTTCAACATTGTTCAGAATTGTACAAAAAAAAACTAAAAAACACCACCTGCTCAAAACAATGTCATGCCATTTCCATGTCTGTATCCTGTAATTTAACAAAGGAACCAGGAGAGAAATCACACACACACTTCAGAGGGCATCCTCCACTTCCTGTTCTGATTCCTGAAGAGGGAATGTGGCACATGAAACAGGAAACCAAATTAAACAGTCGCACACTTCAGTGGGCCTACCTGTGAGGTTGTCAATGGAATTTCATCATGGGATTAATAACTGGGAACAATCTAATCTTTCCAGAAATAAATCATTTTTCGATGAGACGTTAAACAATGAAGACTTGGGGATGTTTCCTGATCACATGACCTGAGGAGTCTAACAGCTGTGGACCCTGGGAGGCTCAACAACCGCTCTCCTTTTTGTTTTTCAGGCACAAGACAGGAAAAGATTCACCGCATGTGTGTTCCAACACTTCCTCTGTTCCTGGATGCGAAGTACACTTCAATGACTAGAGAAAATCACCAGGCTGTCCAACCAAACAGCAATTTTAGAAGAAAAAAAACAACGCTCGGCTGAAGATGGCCAACACTTCACTTTATGTGCCCGATGCGCCCGATGCCGCCTCGCCCGAGGTGGACGCGTGTGTGGG
This sequence comes from Trachyrincus murrayi, assembly GCA_900323305.1. Taxonomy (NCBI): domain Eukaryota; kingdom Metazoa; phylum Chordata; class Actinopteri; order Gadiformes; family Macrouridae; genus Trachyrincus; species Trachyrincus murrayi. Next base: position 64,797 of record OOFB01017112.1, on the reverse strand, counting down.
GGAGATTAGACACGAGTATGAAGTCATCCCGACTATTGTCTGCTCCATATGTCTGTCAGTTGGACTTGTCTACTGTTTCTTGGGTAAGTGTTCTGGTGTATTCTGGTATTGTCATATATTTGGATCCATATATTTGGATCCTCTGCATCCGCAATTTCATCATATTGTCCTCGATTCCCATTCCCAATGATGTTCTTCAGTGTCGTATTAAGAGTTAATTGGCTTAAAGACGCAATAGCCGGGTGTCTTGGAGCTGCCAGGGGTTTAGGCTGGATAAGCCTGGAGCCGGGAAGACGGATGGGGGAGTGATAGCGTCTACACCCATGCAGGCTGTGTTTACACCCGGAGCCACCTGTTGACATTTCACCTGCTTCGACACCCTAGCACACAAGGCCAAGTTAATGAAACATTGATATCGATAGCGAAAGGAGGAATGGGGCACGGTGAATATTACAGAGTCTATTTATATTTGAAGGTAGAGTTGGGGAGTACTGACTCAAAAGTAAACCGTACACGGCAACAAAGGCCTATTACTGTGTCTGTCTAGTACTGTGTTTAAGACATGCCCAATAAACCCTAATCCAACAGTGACCTCATTATAGTGCAGCTAACGTCAACAGGGGATGACACATTCCAACACATTTCAAAATACCCTTCGTTTTCATCAGACATTTTTCATCTCTGTCTCCAGGATACCGATGCTTCAAGATGGTGATGTTCCTGTCCGGGTTCATGCTCGGGTCGGCGGTGGTGTGTCTCCTGTCTCTGGTCCAGAAGGACTCTGTGCTGGACACAGAGCTGAGCCTGGAGACCAAGGCGGGGATGAGCCTGGGGGTGGGCGTGCTGTGTGGCCTGCTGACCATGCTGCTGTCCACCCTGGGGCTCTTCCTCACTGGCCTGCAGCTGGGCGGTGTGCTGTCCAGCGCCGCCCTGCTGGTCGTCGCACAGTTCCGCCCCGCCCTAGCGCCCTGGTGGGCGCCCCTCGCCGCTCTGCTGGCCACCAGCACCCTCTTCGCCCTTCTCACGCTTCGCTGGCAGAAGCCCCTCACCGTCCTGTCCACGGCCGTGTTCGGGGCGACCGCGGTGGCGCTGAGCGTGGACTACTTGGTGGAGGCGTCTCCGCTGGTAGCGCACGTGTGCGACGTCATTTCGGGAGTAGCCGTGCGTCCGCTGTGCTGGCTTAGCTGGGCCATCATGGGGATCGCCCCCGCTTTGTGTCTGGCGGGGATACCGGTGCAGTGGAAGGTCACGGCCGCTGGGATGTCTCACACCGAGTCAGGTGATATAGACCTTGTTGTATTGACTCGAATATAGAATGACTCGCTGGAATCAATTATGCAACAGTACTGTAATAGAAATATGAAGAGGAAATCGTGCACTCAATCATGCAGTCATGGCTCTTTTCATTCTACTTACTAATTTCTCCGGTGGTGAGCGACAGCCTAACCCTGTTTCCACTTTCGATGTCCTCTTATCTTCCCCAGCTGAGTTTAAGAAAAAGAAGGACCAGGCCAAAGCACTGACCAGCACGTACCAATACAGACGGAGCCACAGGAGAGCTGGCTCACACCGGGGCCGCCGCCCCCTCCCCCTTAAGCGCTACGCTGGGGACGTCCTAGCTCCGGTCAGTGAGGAACACATTTTTCAGCAGAGAAGCACAAAGCCTTGATACGATGCCACAAATAAGATATAATACTTGAGTGCACGGAAACCCAAAAAAAAAACAAAGATACCCGTGTCTGTTTTTTTTAAAATGAGCAATCAGTCAATCACGGCGGCCGTTTTGTTGTGTCTTTCAGAGTTATATTCAGAGTCTGCAGGAGCGCCAGATGGGCACTGGTTCCTCTAGCAACAGCAGCATCGTCAGCACCGTCACGTGTACCGTGGTTGACTTTGACTTTGAGACGGCCTCCGTGATGCCTCTGACGTCCTCCTCACCTGGGTTTAGACTTTGAAAGAAAACAACAAACACAGTACACTTCTCCTGCCTGCGTACGCTCTGCTTTCTGAACTAAACCAGGTTCCTTCGAGTCTTGATTTCCATGACTGCTCAATTAATTTATTCAATGTCGTGTGCAGAATCAGCAGAATCACACACATAACAGCGAAATAAAATGTCATTGTGATACTGCTTTATACTCATAGCATACTGGCAATATTACTACAAACAATGTATCCAAAGTACATGCTGTTGTTGTACTTACATTTCAAATGCAAGTATCAAAGTATTGATCAATTGTAGGCAGAATATTATGGACAATGTCTAACATGATGGGGCCTTTAAATTATGTTCTCAGAGTTAAAAGTTATACATTCAGCATTAAATAAAGTCTAGCAATGCAGGTGTAAATATTCTTTAATTGTATTTAGTTGCACTTAAATAACCAAATAAGACACATATCAGGCACTTATCCTTTGAGATAATAACATAATTGTGTTGTGAATGGGCTATTTCATCCAATCACTAGTCACGATTTATGTTGTTTAATCAGTCATGGCCTTTGTAGTGTACTTTGGAAATCGTTTGTGGACATTTTTGATAAAGAGAAAGCATATAATAACACTTTAAAACCATTGATGGTTGTTTTAATAATAATCATTTTTTGGAAAACAAAATTATGTTAATGCCCCTGAGTGATTTATACATGGAAATTTATGTAGATGTATTTATTTTATACATCTTTACAGTCTAAATAAACAAAACAGAAAAAAACAAATTGTTGCATGTTGCATTAAGAATCCTCGGTCTTTGTCGCCCTCTAGTGGTTCAGTCGTCACATTTCATCCATTGTGTTGCTGTATTTAGTGGGTACCCCCTCGCCACTGCTTGGGTGTGCTTGTTTATCCGCCAATACTGGGTTCCCTTGAACACATAAATGTGGCCATTTGTCCCTGTAAACGCAGCACTTGGATTGCTAGGAAACCCACGGTAAAGCCTTCCTATAGCTTTTGGATATGACGTCAAGTCTGTTGGTCCAATTTCATCCCACTGCCAATACTCTGTGCCCTAAAACAAAAGTCAATTCATGTAAATGCTGGTGTGATGATTGTACACGTATACAAGTATGAAGGAGATACAAAAACATACAATTGATATTATGATATTGTATGACATTATGTTGTTCCTAATACCTACTTTGATGAATATAATTGTTTTGTGTTTGCTTAGGTATAAGGCGGAATTAATATCAGCAGGAATTTTAGCCAATATTTTGGGAAAGCCACGGTCAAGATTAAATAATGTATATCTCCACACTTTGTCCCCTGTAAAGCAAACATGAAACACATTGTTTAATTAGAATGCACAGCAGTAAACAAAATGTACACAGGTTGTGAAAACACATTGGATGGACGGCATAGCATCAATATTTGGTGAAATCATTCCTTAGCTATTCAATTGTTTCCTGAATTACCTTTTAGAAAGTAGGACTTGCCGGTCCTCTGGGAGTGGACAGCGGCATTGAGGGATCCGGGAAGGTCTTTCCAAAGGGTGGAGATCGGGGTAGGAGTGCTGTATCTGGCTTCAGACACTGTCCACACGTACTGACCACTGAAGGCATACGTCTTATGTAGCGGGCCTAGAACATAACAACAACAACCTTTGTGGGAAAAAAAACAGACATGGAAACACAAAGTAATAACTAACGACCAGAAAAAATGAAGGAAGCCCTGAGCGTTGTTATCTTGCGTGTTCGAGTCTGCACCACACCTAACATAATTGCATCTATAATGGCTTCGCACGGATCTGGGACGATTCCAGCTGGCACTGCCGGGCCTGGATTCCTCGATGGCACGTGCTTCTCTGGCTTCCCTGAAAAGGGACATAAAAGTGGGACAGATGGCTGCAACATGGAAAAGTGAGACGCATCACATCCCATCGTGTATATTCATAACACATACTTAGGGTTATTTGATTCGCGGACGACTGACTCAGAGGATACATCTTGTGGCTGATATTACCATACAGCGCCTGGATGCCTCGTATGTCGTCTGCGTGCAGCTTGAAGCTGGACTGGTATCCGTTGTACACGGGTCCCATCAGTGCGCGGGAGTGTTGGGAGTGGCCCAGGCCAAGGGCGTGGCCGATCTCGTGAGCTGCTACGATCCTCAGGTTGGAGCCATAGTGCTTCCCTTCTGTCCACAGCTCCTCTCCATCAAAATGCACAATGCCTGACTGTGGGGAGTCTGCGTGGGCCAGTACATGGCCTAATAACACAGGCAATCAGACGTCAGCGCAGAAGGACAAAACAGAGCTGCAATAGTATTATCAACCGTCAGCATAAGGCATAGAAACATATTTAATAGACAAGTTTTTCATAATATTTTCTTACCTCGGCCATCAAATGGCACTGGGCACGTTTTGTCTTTGCGGTGAAATGAGAATCTGATGTCGGCTCTTCCATGCTGCACTTCCCTGAACGTTAAGGGGGACACGTCACTCCAATACTTGAATGCATGTCGGATAGCCAACCGAGTCTTGGCAGGTCCCAGGTCAGGCGTGTAGTTATTGATACGGTACGTTAGCGTTGTCTTGCGCCAGTTACCTGTTGAACAATGAAATAGAGCTGGACTGTTTGGTAAAGTAGGCCTATTTGATTTGATTGCTCTACATACGGAAAAATGAACAAACAATAACCCAGTCAACCGTGGTAACAATCCATTGTGAGCAGAGGGCATGTTATTATGCACCTATCACTCGATATGCAAGGGAGTGGTTGGTAAACCTATCTGCTTCACCACAGCGAGGTTTGGCCATCATCGCCAGCGTAGCTGCGTTTAGTTTCCCCGATGCGCTCAGGCCTGTCACCCTTTGAAAGATTCTGAATAAAACACACATAAAAAAAAAGCCATGGCAGAGTTGTTATGACATCCGTTGGTAACAGTTGGATAATCAAAAGTAGTGAAAGGTTGATTAAAATCGGTCACCTCAGGGCTTCTTCTACATGCTCAGGAGCATAAGTATGATCCCTCATATCCAGTGGAATGTGTAAATAGCCGTAGTGCCTTAAGTAATCCTAGGGAAACATTGTTCATAACAAAATCACTGAATACATGGGAGAAAATAAGCCATTAGATTTACTTATTTTACTTAGGCCTCATTATATGACATATATTATGACATATGACATTTTAGTTTTTGCTATCAGGGTATAATCCTGCTGTCATTACTTTTTTTGTTTGTTGTATGACCATTCTAGGTCCCATCTTAGGTCTATAATATGTCTATAAGATATAACTGCTGTTTTAACATTTGTGCATTTAAAAACGTTTGAATGCAGTTTACAGTAAGCTTGTCCTCAAAATGAACAGTTTTTTGCCATCAAACAGGATCAAACACATTCTGTACAGTAAGGAACAGTAGAGAATGCTTGGTAAAAATCGGTCTTTCTTACCAGCGCTTTTACGAATTCATCTCTGCTGAAGGCAATCGATGAAGCTGTGGTCAGTAAGATAATGAGTACCACATATTCAAGTCTAGACTGCATTTCCAGGATCAGATATTGTTTACTTAGTGAGATGGGTAAATGTGTATAATCCCTTCTTAATGTGCCCTCTCCAATGCAACATTTCATTTGAATGTTCGCCAGTGCCTTTATACTGCCTGAACAATTAGGCTTTACAAGGAATGTGCTGGGTGGAGATACCAAAGCCAAAACATATTTCAAACTTTGACAGCACGGTCGGCTACATACAGTTTACCAATCAGTAGTCTAGTGTCATTTAACAATATCTTCCACATTAATTTACTAAAGTCATCTCCAAAGGAAAAAAAATAATCCGCAAATGTTTTCAAACGTGTAGGCCTACACTTGTTCCTTTGGAAAATGTCTTTTGTAATAACTACACAGGCCTACACATTGAAATGTGTACACAAGTATCATTGCAGTGTAAATAAATAGTCTTGTTATTGTTCTTCTAAAAATGAACGCATGGGTTTCACAACATCTCCCTGAACAAAACAACTGACCACATTCCCCACCACATGGGCTACAACTCCTCTTTGGCTGTCATGTATTTCAAATAGAAACGTCACAGTAGGAGACATTTTTAGAAGGACACACCAAGATCTAATTCAATGCAAACTCCCAGCCAGTGGACTAAAACAAAATAGATAAAATGTCCACAAACTATTAGTCAGTAATTAACACAATGCTAAGTATTTCTTTGTATCAAATGTGAATGCAGAGATCGTGAAATAATGTCCTTTGTATCACATTTCCTAGAGAGCAAACTAATAATTCACTCATGAAGATTAGCTCATTGTTCATTCGATGTTTTCTTATGTGGCTCAATTCTATTCTCAAAGTGTCCTTTGAACCTTGTTATCACGCTGTGTGGATTACTGCATTTTTTAATCTGATGTTTCCCACTCTTAATCTCTTCACCAAAGTGCTTGAATGCGTCATGCGAATACCGCATGTTTGATTGAACCGACATTCATAATAGAAAATAATTATCCTAAACACACATTTATTAATGTGTGACGTCATGTTTTAGTTTTTTTCATTCTTAATAAAGATGCTGTTTGTCAGTAATCTTTGCCTTTATTATTACCATAATACTCAGAAATGATGGTCATAAAAATGTAAAAATAAAACATTGCTCAGAATGTACAATGTTAAAAGTAGACCGGCCATCGACTCTGGTTTGAAAAGTAAACGTATTGAGCACGGTGTGAGAACGCCTACAAGCAACGTCTTCGTCGCATTAAGTACTGTACTGACAAAACTTCGAAAAGGTAACACCTTAACACCGTGTCCAAACGTAACACACTCTACTAGCCATTGATCACCACTGTAAAGATAGTCATTCAACGACGTTTAGCTTGTTTATAAAACAATACAAAATGAAAATCTACAGCCGGCTAATCAGCAACATTTTAAGGTCCCCATCCGAAAAAGATTGCTCTGTCAACACGTTAATGAAATGTATTTAGAAAAATCTTCTTCGACTTTTCAGTGGTGTAAAAAATGTAATAAATGTACTGACCGTTAGTAACGCCTCATCGTTAAATCTTTTTCTTCTCAAACTGAGAATGACAGACAGACAGACATGTGTTGAGGCGATAACATGAACAATAAATGGCACATAAAAACATTCCATGCACAATGCACTGTACAGGACCATTTAAAAATTCTATATTAAATGACACACCCCGGGGGGGTCGCGGCTTTTTTCAGGTTACATGAACGTCAGATAATTACTAAGTGCTGAGGATTTGATTTGACTCTGATCCTTCTGTACGTCCCTGTTGAGTGGCTTTGGTAGTGTGCTTACTTCCCAAGCAGTTGACTAGCAAAAAAAACCCAACATATTTTCAATGGAGGTCAAAGTATACACAGTTTGTACTTTCAATTGTCTGTCCTTCCGCCCTGCTCAGCTGGACCCGCTTCAAGAATCCAGCTCGAGCTGCTCCAACTCCTCCTGCAGGGCCTGGGCACGCCCGACCTTCTCCAGCTGATCCTTCGACGGTTCTTTGATTTCCCCAGAGTCCAATTTCTGCTGCAGCTCCTCCATCTGCCGCAGCTTCTTCCTCAGGCTCTTGATCTTTTTGACCTTCTCGCTGGCGGCCGAGGGTTCGTCTGCGGCCGGGGCGGCGGCGGCGACTGGTCCCGTAGCGTGGTGCTCTGAAAGGGACGCGCTCTCCACCGCGCTCCTCGCCGACTCCACCTCCGCGTCGTCCTCGTCCGGCTGCTGCTGCTTCCGCTTCTCTTTGCGCTTCATGTTGCGCTTGGCTGTCTTGGAGAGACCCGCCGTGTCGCTCGCCGCACACCCGGGGATGCCTTGCTGTTTGGTTGACGGCGCCGCGTCTGCCGGGCTCATGCCGGGCGGGAGGTCGGGCTTACTCTTGAAAAACTTCACATACTTGTTCTCATAGCTGAAACAGAAAGAAAAGATGGGGAGTAAATGACCACTCGCAAACATGTCCTTCCATGGGAGGATTTTAGGTGCCCTTGCTAATGTATTGATGTCAATATTTGCCTTATTACATTTACATTTGGAGCATTTAGCTGACGCTTTTTATCCAAAGCGACTTACAAGTTAACTATTTCAGGGACATTCCCCTGGAGCAACTCAGGGTTAAGTACCTTGCTCAGGGGTACAATGGTGGCAGACCCGGGGATCGAACCCATGACTCTCCGGTGCTCCGTCTGGAAGCACTGTTCCTTACCCACTAGACTACCACCACCACCATCATCATCATCATAATAATAATATAAAACAAGGTAAGTGCAAATAGTAATTAAATTCTTGTTACACTGTTTTTGTGACATCTCCCACTAGTTTGTGATCAGTGTGTGTGAGATAATGTGTCCACGTGAACAGGAACTTACACGGGGACTTCTTCCTGGGGCACGTAACCGTCCTTCACTCGCCTTGGCTTCCTCCACGTTCCATCGGGACGCTGTGTGGCAGCAATAAACTTCCCTGCCAAGTAACATTTGAAACTTATTTTGTTGGAGTGTTGACACATGTGATCTATGGCCCATTTCATCCATCTCAAGTTGACCTGACAAGTTACTTTGGATTTAGCAAGTTATATAGTGCAGATAAAACAATATGGTGCAATCTATTATGAGGATTGTCAAAATGAGACATAACAGCTGCAGAGTAACTAACTTAACTGTATGCCATAGATTTAATGTCTTCTGTGATATGTCTATGGCCTACTTACGTTTTACCACTTCACTTGATTTAACCATCCAATGTAGGCCTACATTATATTTCCATTTATTCTAAACGAAACAAAAAAATTTAAACAATTTAAAACATGCAAGACATACCAAATATTTCATATATATATGTGTACACTTAATACATTTTTAGTTAATGTTAATGTTAAATTGACCGACTTTATCAACAAATCAAACCGATCCTTTTATGTTATCTGTTGGTAATATATTACTCTTTTATGAATTGGCTATTAGCTTATTTTGTGGTTTTCGTAACGTAAATCAAGGCCAGCAGAAAAAGTATTACATTTAATGAAATGATTAGGCCTACTTTAGTTTAATAATTGGATGCAATGTTCCTGTATGCTTTGGTACAGGGAGCCAGTGTGCACTTCTTAAAATGAAGACTCTAACATATGGTGGCAAACTTCGGTGAGAAGTAGTCACCAATTTATTAATAATAGTCATAATAATAATAAAAAAATAAAAAAATAAAAAACAGTAGTTAAAGCATTGCTGCAGATTACCAGGTCACAGTAAGGCTAGCA
>OOFB01017112.1:0-22387 GCA_900323305.1 Trachyrincus murrayi | reverse complement strand
TTTGCTGGGGTTATACTGTGTGTGTGTGGTGGGGGGGGGTGCTGTCATCAGAGTATAGCCTGTCTTTGAGTGTGCTTTATACTGCTGTGTGTGTGTGTGTGTGTGTGTGTGTGTGTGTGTTGTGTTCAGCGGCCACTTCCCCCCTTGCATGTGTTGTGTGTGTGTTGGTGCATCTGTGTATGCACCCCGAATTGCATATATAAAGTTCTTCTTCTTCTTCTTCTTCTTCTTCTTCTCCTCCGGGATGGCTGCACAATTTGCATTTTGTGATGACAAAGTGGGCGTGGTTAAACAATAAAGCCATTTCCTGGTGAGCTACAACAGGAAGGTGAGTTCTCTGTTTAGTGTTTAAAATAATTGTTCGTGTCGTCGAATACATATGTTCGTTTCGGACGGTTTGAAGCGATAATATGTTCCTTGAAAAGAATTTAGAGTCTCTTGGCATTCCTTTCGCTATTTAATATTATAATGTCAACTGGCAAATGGCAACAAACATTGCAGCTAGCTGGCGAGTTTAACGTCTGCTTAGGAATTTGACAAGTTTCTAAACTTTTACGATATACACTAACATTGTCAAATGATACACGTGATTCAGCTGTACATGTAACGTGTGGCAGTTTCTTTTACTCTTATAATCGTTAAAGTGCGTTATAACAATGGTGATGTCAGTCTTGTGAGTTGTAGCGCATGTTTTGTCATACATTGCGATTGAGGCGGGTGGAGTTCGGGTCCTTACTTAAGGAAAACACAGCACTCGTGTAGTGCCAGGTCAGCTCATGAGGCAGGAGATGAACAATTATGACATTCAAACGACTACGTCATTCAACCCACCTTCAATGACACTATAGTAGGCCTATACTATACTAACAGGTTGTACATGTTATACTCTATAGTCTGCTCTGTTCTTCCTGATAAATAATAATAACCACCTGTGGTTTCAGCGTGATTTGTTAAAATCACCCTCTACATATGTGATCACATATTATATGTTGTTCTATAATTGTCATCAAGCTCCAATATTTAATATTGAACACATTTCCACTTAGATTTCATTGTTCCTGCTAATTGTATTTCACATTTTAGGCTTAGTGTTTTCTTCTACCTTAAGAACAAACTATTTAAAGTACAGCCATGATAGTAATCTAGTCATTTACCCTCATGCATATTCCGCAAACGTTTTTGTAATTGTGTCTCTTTGAATTGTTCAAGATGAATGTGGGCGTGGCTCACAGCGAAGTGAACCCCAACACGCGGGTGATGAACAGCAGGGGCATATGGCTCAGCTACCTGCTCCTGACCGTCGTGCTGCACATAGTGCTCCTCAGTATTCCCTTCATCACTGTGCCACTCGTCTGGACCCTCACTAATGTCATCCACAATCTGGTGAAGCTTTATGCATTTATGCATTTTTATTTCAAAGAGGTGCACACATGCACTGTTAAGAACCCAACATCATGAACCTCTTCGTCTGTATGTACTCCTGATGCCGTGAGCTTGATTGGAAACACCGCAATGTTACCAAATATGACATTGTACAAATACTGCACATTGTTTGAGTTTATTTTGTATGTTTTGACTCCACAGGTAATGTACTTGTTTCTACACACAGTAAAGGGCACTCCCTTTGAGACCCCAGACCAAGGTAAAGCTCGTCTGCTAACACACTGGGAACAGATGGATTACGGCATCCAGTTCACGTCTTCCCGGAAATTCCTCACTATCTCACCCATCATTTTGTAAGTGTGCTTTGTTGTTGCTCAAAACAAATACCATTATGGTTCTGTGGTGAAGTCATTTAACGAAGTCCCACGTAACGCGGACAAGAAATAAGGTCGTGCCCGCATGTAGACTCACCTCCTAATCAGCAGCTCACACTGCTCCGTCAAGATGTCTGGGCCACGAAGAGCCGTCTGAAATGGTTATAATTAATATCTGTGGCTGGTTCTAACCTATTTCTTCTATGATTCATTTGCAGATTGATCTAAAGGCAACAAACACATTACAGCATTGGCCCAAAAAAATATCTGCTGTGGATATTCTGGGTGTCGCATTTTGCCTATGCTGATCGGTTTTTTACAAACTTCGATATTTGAGAAACGGTGTAATTGTTACAAGGATTAGGATAAAATAGGAACTCCCTACTCAAATAAGGAGAACTCAACAATGTTTTCAGCCCCCCTAAAGTTATATTAAGTCATTGCTTTTGTCATAAATATGCTGTGCCTCCCATGCATGTCACACAATGGCTGCTAACTGTCCACCATTTACCTCTCAACTCACTGCAGGTATATCCTCGCCAGTTTCTACACTAAATACGACGCCACTCATTTCCTCATCAACACCAGCTCCCTGCTCAGCGTCCTCCTCCCGAAGTTGCCTCAGTTCCACGGAGTACGGATATTTGGGATCAACAAATACTGAGGCGCTCGTACTCCCGTCGGTCTGGAAGTTCATTATGGACGGACGCCGCCTTCACTGTCCAGGGCGGTGGATGGTGAAACATCTTGAGAATGAATGAACAGTTATTTTCTGCTGCATCCTTGTGACCTTAACAAATAGGAGAGAGAAAAAAACACACTGCTGTTCTGAGCTGAAGGTTTATGATGATCTAGGCCTGTGAACTTTTTATTTTCTAGAAGCATCCCTGTCTAAGATTGGAAGCTGTCAGACATTGGAATAGCGAGACGGCGAAACGTGTCTTCTACTGTAGTAGAGACTGACCCGTGGGCTGAGTTTCTTTAAAAACTGTTTGTTACATGGATTATTTTTTAAGATCAATAAAACTACATTTGAAAGGCAGCATTGCTCTGTTGTTTTTATCATTTCAAATTTAGTTTGATTCTCATTTTTACATTTATGCATGTGAATCATCTACTTTGGTTGTAGTGGTGTGGTTATCTACTACTATACTTCATATAACATGAAATGTGAGCTTGCCTGTACTACTATGTACTAACCCTACTATGTACTACTAGCCTGTACTAACCCTACTACACAAAGAACTATGCATGCAGTGATGACCCGCCATAATCAAGTACATTTCAGTTCACTTCTAAAAAGTATAGACTTTTTATTGCGTTGTCCTGCAAGTTCGTGTGATATAAATTGTCAGTTGTTGACATTTCTTATCAGTTATGCCATTCTGCCAGAGTGAGAAGTTGGTGAAATTGCTGTGGGGGAACTCCAGGCACTTTGCATGGTGGTAGCCGCCGCTACGTTTTCAATATTCTGCAGAGTCCAAAGGGATTCCCCCTCCTTCCGCTAGGTTACCCAGTGTCAGCTAGCGGTGACGTGCGCTTGGGGAAAAAGGGAGGGGGAAGGGAAAAGAAGAAACAACCGCTGTGCATGCCAATCCTTAACATGCAAATGAAGCGAGTAACGTGTTACGCAATAAATAGGGGCTCATCTTTACGGCTTACATTACATTTGCAACAATTTTGTCCGTGGGCGAATTTGTGTTCAAATCTAGACAAAGTGCAGCGGGTAGGAAAAGCATGAGGAAGTGTCAGAATTCCCACGCGAACATAGTGAAACTAGATTACCACATGGTAATCCCTTTCAAATCAATTGATCTACCTAGCAACTGACATTTAACCCTGGGAGGGAATTAGGCGGTCCACTAGTTTTTCCCCCAAGTTCTGCTTCCACTTTTTAGTTTCACTGTCTGCCTGGTGCTTATGCTGCTGACTAAGGGGCTCATGAATTAACTACAACACACCACATAGAACCATATTCAGGATGTGACCACCATAGATTTTAGATATTATGGAATCTCCAATGATTTGCAATAACTATATCGTTTTTCTTCCCATGGTGACAAATCTAGGGTCAACCAAGAGGCAAGATTACCAAGGTAGGTACTGGGTACCTATCTGTAGGTACCCAGTACCTACAGATAGTTTCAGAATACTGTTTGGACTCCCAATTATACCATCCTCTAAAACCAGAAAAGGTGTAATTAACAATCAACTCATATATATATATATATTTTTAGGTTTTTTAGGATTGTGAAACAAAACGCTTAGGTTCATATTCAATTTTAATTATTTGGTGACACGGAATAAAGAAAAAAATATATATATTTTATGGACTACATAACCAAACACTTTTTTCTCCCGTCAACAAGATCCAAAGAACACATTCCCTCAAAACAGTTATACGGTGAAATGAATGAATGCAATGTGCATTTAACTATGTACAAACCTAGAGGCTGCTCAGGTTTGTATGCCAATAATTAAATTATGCACACATTTCAATTGGACTGTCATTAATGCAGCCTTTTAACTCAATAACTGCAACGGCCAAGGCCAGTGCTTCAAGTACCCCTTTTAAGAAACCACCAGAATAATTAGTAATCCCGCACTGCGAAACAAACTCATAACGCATGCAGACGCAAGAGTAGGCCACATTCTAAAACGACTAAAAGAAGACAAACCCATATTCGCTCTCAAAAACTAAAATGGAGGCCTGACGTCACTTTGGCACACAATTTGCTTAACATAAATTGCGGAGCACTTTAAAACAAGTAAGGTGCTCGTGTCCTCTGTGGTCCACTGGAACCCCAGAGAGGGCCGGCCCGAGCCTGCTGTCCGCCTGCGACAGCTTGACCATAGCACTAGGTCGGCGTGCTCGCATGTACAAACTCATGTGGCATTCCAACCACAGATCGACAAGACAAAGTTGTGTCTCCTTTTCGTATTCAACCCGTGCACTACTTTCACATTGTCAATGTCTTCTCGAGAAAGGTTTACACGTCTTAATTATCATCCTCTTCTTCTTCATCTGTGTCAAAAAACTCATCCTCCAGAAAGGATCCTCCAAACCCATATTCCTGTGCATGGACAGCCACCTCGTTTGGTCTCAGGTGAGATACGCCCTCCACAAAATCTGCAAATCTGTGAGTCATTGAAACAATAAAAGAAGCATTAGCCCTTTTCCGACCAAACATTAAAAGTGTTATAAGATTTTAAAGATCAGCGGAAAAATAAACACAAACCTATACAATGGTCAATCAGAAACAAAGTGTGCATCCCATTTTTTAGCAGTTGATTGTAATGGCTGGTTGCTCTTCAATATTCAAATGCATACAGAGCAGAACTTTTATGATTAGGTGACGAGACCCCAGCCACTTTGAACCTTCACTACAAGTATCATACACATGTGGTCCGTGTAGATAGTATACCGTGTAGAACTATAACTTGCTTTGGGAACAAAACAGTGTTGGCTGACTTCACTTTCACTTTCTATTTCACTTTAAAACACTTCTGGGGTCATTTTCACACTTACCCGAGCTTTGGTGTGCACCTCAGACCGTTTTTAGGTTGCTTGCTTCAATATTTAGATATTTGATAACCATGTGAGCAACCCCATCCAATAGAAGTCCATTCAACATCAAACTCCACGTTAAGACTCCTTGTAAACACATGTCTCTGCTTCTCATGACTGATATTGCCCTTCTAACGAATGTGTCGACCTTAATTTTTTCGATTAGTTATTTCATTATGTTCATATTTTACGCTGTTTTGCTGGTTTCCTTTACAAATGCAGGAAGTAGAACCAGGCAGTTTAGTGTCAAACTCGAGGATGCGCGACTTCTGATGTGGGCGAACCTGCAGACAATAACATTGTCTATTATTGTTAGGTAACCCTATAACAACAGCCAGCAAGCTGTCTAACTGTTACCGTAGACATCCTATGTATCGCAGACAGACGCGATCGCGTTAGCCAGCCCGCTTAGTACCTACCTCGAAGCGGTTGGACCAACGATGGGTGAAAACGGTGGGTAGGCCTACAGCTCCAGGCTTCAGACTGTCGCCTTGGCAGTCGGTGGCTTCATTGTGGTCGCTGCGTATCCTTCAGCCCCGATCACCCTAGAATCGGCGGATTTGTCGCTTAGTGGGTAGGAGCCCGTAGTCCTAGTTTGCAAACTTCTTCTGCTGTTATTGGGGTGACTGATTACATCCAGCTATGTCTGGCACAAAGTTGCATCGCCTGGAAAACAAGTCTAACGGGGGCATTATAACAACCGGGTACAATGCACCTCATTATTACATCGATATCGCATCAAACAAAAGCTAGCAGTTAATGTTTTGCTTAGCTTCTTCCTGATTTTGCCACGAAACGAAATCTAAGGAAAAAAAAGCCGGAAACCATACTACTATGTGGATGCTAAAGAAAATAGGTCTTTTTTTTCGAACGTTAGACATTTTAAATGAAATAACTAATTGGAAAATGAAGGTCGACACATTCATTAGAAGGACAATATCAGTCATGAGAAGCAGGGACGTGTGTTTACAATGAGTCTCACGTGGAGTTTGATGTTTAATGGGCTTCTATTAGATGGATGGTGCTCACATGGTTATCAGATATCTAAATAGTCAAGCAAGCGATCTAAAAACTGTCTGATGACCCCAGAAGTGTTTTAAAGTGAAATTCCCTTTTAAGTGAAAGTGTCACTTTTACTGTGAAATGTATATGATGGTACATTGGCAGTAGAGAATGTACGCCAAAAAACAAGCACAATGGAACAACACACAAATCAAGTAAGAGATCTTCACAATAAATCACCAAAGTCCTTCAGAATGAAAGGTAAAGTCGGAGCTTTCCTCCTTACACTAACTACACACCAAGAAGTCAAATTGTACAATTGTGAAAGAGCACCGTTTAAATTCACATGCTCCATCTCCCTCTAGTGTTCCAAATAATGCATTAGTAATGCAAAGTTATTTTCTATTCCATATACAGTCTGGCCTCTAGTTCTCTGGGAATTTCCACTGCACTGTTCAAATACCTCTCCATACACTCGGTGTACTTTTGTAGACACAGAAGTATTGTGGTGATTTTAGACAGGGGACAGAAATGGACTCAATCAATAGGTCTGTGACTTGTTCCTATGGTTACCGGCAGTGAGACATCGCCCTGCTCTAGTGGGCCCTGCATACCTTTTTACACTGGAGAGACAGGCGGGCCCCCGTCTAAAATCACCATTAAGGTAAGTAAATATATTCTGGTAAATGGGAAAACGGGAGTGCATTATGTAAATGAGTGATTCCACACGGTTAGTCAGATGAAATTACCATGACTGAAAAAAAGGTTAACGACACCCCTCCCAGTTCCTATCAAACACCGTTTGATTCTTCCTTTTGTAAATTATCAATAGTCCTCATCGGCGAGCTTGGTATGCTATGAGGATCATTGACATGGTTCTACAACTAGCATCCGCGTGAAACGGAATCGCTGAAGTGTTTTTCAAACCTTTTCGGGGACTGAATCCTCGATACCGCCTTCCAGGTGCTGAACTCTGGACTGGTGCAGTGCTTGCGCAGCTCCTCCAGGGCCTTCTGTGTCTCCTCCTCTCCCTGCTTCTGGTACTCCTCTTCGGTCAGCAACCGACGAGTCTCACGCTTCCAGCGAACGCGACGGGAAAGCCCTAGTTTCCTGCAAGAGAGGCCCGTGGCTAAAACCCAGCACAGTAATGGCTAGCGGGGCGCAAACCTACAACGCTGAGCGTCCAGTCACAGAGCTAGCTGGTTTAGTTCCCCTTTATATTCAACTCTTAACAGAGTTACAACTCTACAACTCTTTTCAGAATTATATATCAGAACAGCTCCGATACAATTTAGCAACAGTGCAGACAGAGCAATACCAGTTGTTGGTTTTGTATAGTTTTTGTCTTGCTGACATAGACGACAAATCAAATGGAGACAGACTCGAGATGAAACACTAGGTGTACACAGTGTATTATTAAACACCCACCGCCACACAGCCAGTACGAAGACCACCGGGTACTCCACATTCTTGGAGCAGAAGGCCGCCACGATGACAGCCAGCGCCACTTGCTGAATCTGAATCCCGGCGTAGACCAGCAGCAAGCCAAACAGCTGCAGTGTCCAGGTGAGAATGTTAATGCTCCGCTCCTCCACTAGGGGGCCGTGGCGGTAGCACACGGCAAAGCTGATAAATCCGACGACCGCTATGTAGCCTGAGTGACAGAGAGAGAGAGAGAGAGACACATTTAGGAAGTCATGTTTTCACTTAAAAGAGCTTCTAGGGGCAAGGTCAGCGTGAATTTGTGTTTGCTGTACTCCCCCAATGCGTCCCATCTTTGGTCAAAACACACACACACACACACACACACACACACACACACACACACACACACACACACACACACACACACACACACACACACACACACACACACACACACACACACACACACACACACACACACCTCTCCAAGTATAGAGAAAAAACACACAGCCATGGTGGTAATATCTCATCAACAAGATGTGCTTTGGTGGTCATTGGTACACTTGAGCTAGGTACCAAAAGCCAGGTGCCAGTGTTCTCGCATAATTATCTGGAGATTCCTGAAGACGAGCTGGATCGCATAGACAGAGAAGGACCAGCCCCCGATCAACAGCACATAGACAGGACTTTTCTGCAATGACAAAAAAGGGAGTAGAGAACCAGAGGAAAATCATGACACAGAAATTCAACTGATAATTTGGTTATATTTACGCAGAGAGACAAAACCAGACTGCTCTTACCTTTGGCAAAAAGCGAGATAATATAAAGATGAGAATGATGAGGGACGCGATCATGCCTGTGCTCATGCCCGCAGAGTAGTAGAATATCTGACTCCTTAACACAAGAAGGAACAGTCAAGACCCTCTGCATTTTATTCTACTGCTATGGAACTTAATGGGGAACTTCTGGATTGTTCAACCTGTGCCCCATTTTCCCATCATTTTGGGTCTAACTGATTAATGCGGACAACCAGTATAGTACAGTATAGTACAACCAGTATAGAACGAGAATGTCTGCATTGTAACCCTTTGGGGGAAATTGTGCCCGTGTTTTTGCCACTGACAGGTTATAAGTGTTTGACAACATTATGGAAAGGATCCCTACAGAGAAATACAACTTTTTTTAAAAACTGGTCTGTTTGTTAATGTGTCTAACCAAGTCTCGCTCAAGTAGAAGTCTCACTCTCAGTTGAGTTGTTGCAGGAAGAGAACGGTGGAAACGTGAGTGAGAGTTGGAGAGAGGAGTACCGGCAAGAGTTTGTTGTGACTACAGAAAGCGTAGCTTAGCGTTATCTAAAAGATTTTCAAAGTCTGAATTTTCAAAGTCTGAATTTTCAAAGCTGATTTCAACAATGTGAGATTTCACGAGATTTCAGAGCGAGACTTCTCCTCGAGCGAGACTTGTTTAGACACAATAACAAACAGACCGGATCAAGCGAAAGGTAAAGAAAAAAGTTGTATTTCTCTGTAGGGATCCTTTCCATAATGTTGTCAAACACATATAACCCGTCAGTGGCAAAAACAAGCACTTGTAAAGGATGTACACTGAAGGGCACAATTGCCCCAAAGGGTTACAATGCAGACGCTTTGCAGCTGCGTTCTCGCTCAATACTGGACCAATTTTAAAGTCAGTTAAGACCCAAAATGATAAGAAAATGGGTTTGAAAAATCCTGAAGTTTCCCTTCAACACGTGGTTTAAAACGGCACCTGCTGAGTGAGTCTGCGAAGAAGAAGAGTAGCATGCCAGCGAGGAACACAACGAACAGGTAGATGTCAAACTCTGCAAAGGAGGGAACAACCACACCGTCAGCTCAGCACCAAAACCATTGATTCATCGAATGGTACGTTTGATAACAATCACTAATCATATTCAGTTATTATAAAAGGAATACATTTGTTTTTCTTGCTGCGTGTCCGACAAAGCAAGCCCATTTAAACAACGCAAATAGATTTAGTTTCTTTCCATTTTGTCTAATATCTATTATAAAATGAATATGTGCTAAATAGTATGTAATAGTAATATATAGTATATAGACAGTAATAATCTCTTGGTTGTCCCCCCACTTACTGGAAATGACCTTCACAGTGTAGGGGGTAGTGTCCTCAGAGGGGGCAATTTTGAAACATGTCTTCTCGCTGAACAGACTGATGGCAATCGTGGTTTCATTCGACTGCTCGCGGATGAATCGCTGCATCAGGCCCCAGAAATTGAGACCATCCATCTCCTGCAGTGTCTCCTCATCTTCAGCCACCGTCACCTTGAGTTGTTTTGAACTCCAGACTCGGACCTATAAAATCAACAATACCTGATCAGTATTCATTTATCAGAGGTATTTACCAACAAACAAAAAAGACTCACATTCAATTAGGTCAGGTAAAGGTAAAAAAGTCAGGTAAATAACTTAACCTGAATTCTTGTCCATGTTTGCCTCCAGTCAGGCACAGTTTGACTGGTGTAACAGAAGTGGTTAGTCCCCGACTTCACCGATTCTTTCCCATTCTGGCTTATGATTATATACGGGTTGGAACCTGTGGGTTAGAACAAATGAATCTATGTAATGGCTTCAGCCACAACAATATAAGTATGTGTGTTAGCTGAATTCGACGAAGCAACAAAACGTC
The DNA here is from genome assembly GCA_900323305.1 of Trachyrincus murrayi. Lineage (NCBI taxonomy): Eukaryota > Metazoa > Chordata > Actinopteri > Gadiformes > Macrouridae > Trachyrincus > Trachyrincus murrayi. The sequence goes on along the minus strand of OOFB01017112.1, from coordinate 11,953 downwards.
TGTAAACAATCTGAAAGGAGTATTGTTAGACACGCTGTGCACAGATGTTAAGTTAGGGCTGTGCATGTAGATCTGTTGTGTTCCCTCTGACTTTAGATAGAGCACATTTAAAGTTGACGTCAACACACCTTTGTTAGCCCATTAGTTAGCTGTGCCTACATAATGGACAACAACGTGCTTGATTTGTGTGCGAAATCGTGTTATTCGCTTTCACGGTAGCACACAGTTTGACTTACTTGCGCCTTGGCATAGGTTTTGGGGTAAAGAAAAGACCAATATCACAAAAACCAATAATCGTGTACTCGCAGCGACAACGCCGCTTGTCTTTTTCATGTATCCCGCCATGATGCACCCTGGTCCCGCCCTAAGTCTTTCCTTGCTTTCCGTATTAGCGGAGAGAGTCTAACCAATCACAGCATCGCTCTGACTGTGACAGCCGGTGGACGTTCAAGAACACTATGTTGTTTCATATTCGTTCGAACAGTTATCCCAAACGTTTGCATGTGAGTGGTATCCAGTGTTGACTAATGTTTTGAATGTTGGTAAGCAAGCACATAGCATCGTTTCAATAGATAGATAACACCTTATTAATCCCCGAAAAGAAATCCAGGTGTTAAGAGCAGCCACAGTGGACAGAACAGTACAGATAAAAACTAAAGAATGGAGATTCACCAGGAGAACTCTTGGGGGGGGGGGTCTTTTAAATTAAACTGTTATTTTTAATTAAACAATTACATATTTTTAGATATGCATATATTGTTCTGTGTCCGAATATTGTATATAACATGTGTATTACAAATGTAACCACCCCCATGGTGGATTATACAATTGTTCCCGAGACGTTATCTACTGCAGATGTCATTTTTCACTCAACCCCTAGGAGGCGCAAACAAGCGGGTGCACGTAATTTGGTTCATCCCTCTCGATTTAAGTTATTGGCAAGTTATGTCATATTACTATAAACAATAGCCTGCTATGACTAGACCTGTCAAAAATAAAACTCTACTACTCAAACTGTTTATGAGTTATGCTTCACGCAAGTGACAACATTTCTCTCAATCTTTGCAATTGTTTCTCAATGGGCTCTGGAATTAATACATTATTAACCTAAAATTACAGTATTACAATTCTGTATATTGCATAGTGGATCCCCCCCACTTTTACAAATTCTGTTTTTGTGCCCCCACTTTTTAAATAAAATGTTTTAGTGAAAATGTTGTCAAAATGGCTTTTGACAACATTTGACAACTTCTTTCCAAATGACCGTGGACATGCTTGCATACTGTACTGGCGCTGAGGTCCCAGGTGATCTACAGTCTGATGGCACAGTCTGTGGCACTCCGTGGTGCAGCTGGATGAGAGAGGTACTCCAGGATGACCTTGATCTTCGCCCTCATCCCTCCTCTCCGTCACCACCTTCAGACTATCCAGCTCCGGCCCAACCCCAGAGCTGGCCTTCCTCGCCAGCTTGTTGAGCCTCTTGGCATCAACTGCTCTGGGCCTCCGCCCCAGCACACAATGACAAAGAGGAATGGCTACCACAGACTGGTATCTGAAGTTTCCAGCTGCAGTAGCTTCCTGCTGTACTTCCTGCTGAGCCTCCTGCTGTACAGTACTGCAGGACCTGAGCCTCCTGCTGTACAATACTGCAGGACCCGAGCCTCCTGCTGTACTGCAGGACCCGAGCCTCCTGCTGTACTGCAGGACCTGAGCCTCCTCAGGAGTTCAAAACGCGGCACACCGTAACAGGCAACCACCCCAACAGGCTGCCCCAAGGCCTACATGAGAAAATATAAATACCCAATGTGGTCATTTGCAGTCAATAATAATAATAATAATAATAATAATATAATATGTTTTTTTGTTAAAAACAAAGTGGACCAAAACATGCATCAAATGTGCTCTGACATGATAACAGATTACATTTTATATATATAGATAGATAGATAACACGTAGCACTTAGGCATAACACGTAGCACTTACATAACACCAACACACACACCACCTCTGCACATATTTGGATAAAATGCAAGTGTTTTGCATGTCACTGATGAATCATTGCATTTATTGTGTACGAGTTTTCAGTTAAACGTAGGCTATGCAAGTTCTGACACGTGGCCATGAACAGTTCACACGACTTACCCATCAACTTTTTTTTCCTCTCAGGGCTTTCTCCTGTTTAGAAACAACACGTCAACATGTTTCGCAATAATATTTATTGACATAACCGATGTGGCTGTTAAAAAGCAAATATGTTGACACGCTTCAAGCCGAGTGCATCGTCAATTAAGACACTACATATTACATTCGTGCGGGGGTTATCGAAGAACAATGTGAGGTAATTGGATAGTTAAAAAAATATAAAAAAGTTCAGGTCCGGCTCCAGCGCCAGTGGGCGCGTCTCTTTCGCAAACGGTTCGTGGCCGTTAGGGGGGGCGGGGCTAGAGCTAGAGGACCGAGAAGTTGCTCTTAGGTTTCAGGAGAAACATTATTCTAACTCGACCCCTTCAAGCAGGAGAGTTTTCCTCCCAAAGGTAGGCTTACCAATAAGTTATCATATACGGGGCCTATATTGTATATTGTAAAACGTTGTTGTTGTGGATGTTGAGCCATGTGTCAACAGAGGATAAACACCAAAGAGGATGGCTTCAGACTTTCTACTGTTGAGGTTTTGTGGCTGCAACACTTCAGTCGAGTTGTTGTTTGTGTCTTTGATGCTGTTCTAAACCCGCACCACGTATTTAGGCCTACGCGAGTGCACGCGTGGATCCAATGTTGTTCATCACAGAGTTCCGATGGCTCTCTGAGTACCTGACGGTTAAGTTGTTAGGCGTGTAATCTAATTTGTTAGAAAATGTGTTCTTTAATAGTTCAGGACGAACTTAAGTCAATTCAATGTGCCCTTATGTGGGCCAGCTGCTTTTTATGTGGCATTTTTTTTTTCTTCGATCCCAGCTAAATGCTATATGTGTATTTTTTTAAATATTGTGTACAATTGTGTCCAACAATTCACCTAAACAATATGTATTATTGTCATATAGGCCTATGTACGGCGTAATGTAATGAAACAGATGGTGAGATCTCGAACGAAGTATTTATTTATTTATTTATTTTTCTAACAAAACGCATTTTTATTTGTTCCCAGGAAATCGATCCTCGTCAACCATGGGTGTAGTGGGGGGAATGAAATGTGTCAAGTACTTGCTTTTCTTTTTCAACTTAATTTTTTGGGTGAGTATTCTTGATTTTTTTACATCTCCAAGAAATCAGATGAACTCACGAACTTGGTTGTTACGCATTCAGGATATGATGATGATGATGATGATGATGGTGATGATGGTGATGATCTTTCTGTGCCCATCATGAGAATTAGAGAAGTCGTTTCGTCACTTCCAATAGACAAACGAGAAGTGACTCGATGAGCAAATAGAGACACCTCACAGCCCTCAAAAAACCAGACATACCGCTATTTATATTTATTTTGAGGTATTGATTCTTCTAGCACACACAGGTTTCCACCACCCCATAAACATGTTAATTAGTGAGTTGTCTCTCTCTATATAGGTAGGCCTAACACATTATTTCAAATGAACTTAGTGTGTGGGTATGACAATGTTATAGTCAGATGAAGGATAGAGAGATGTGGCAGTCCATGGTGGAATGTGAATCTTGTGACCATATTTCAAAAGTGTAACCTAGTCATGTGAGTTGATGAGATCAACACATTTGACTTCATTCGCAGATACAGTGCTAATCTTAATGCTAGGAACAATGTTCTATGCCATTTTAATCATAAGCAACAATAAAGCACACCGGTCATTTTTTTTCAACTCATGTGGAAAGAAACACAGCAGAATAAAATTCCCTTTGTTTACTTTTTGAAAATGTGTAAAGTAAAGTCAAGCTAATCATTCCTTACTGAGACACTATAATTCTGTGAGTCATGTTTTAACACTGTTTGGTTTCCTGCTTTTGCTTTGACGTTTTCCTATGTAGCTAGCAGCCACCTGTTTGAGCCCTGCTCAAATATTGACATTGTAGCCTTACCTATAAAGGAACGTCCCATACGGCTTAGCAGGTAGCTGGAAAACATGCTAGGGAATCGATCTGGTCACTCCGCTATGGCTTCCTTCCTAGTTTCGTCATAGATTATGTTTGCACAATACCCACTGTTCCTATAATACATACATGCCCTGAAGCAGAGTATATAAAGCATATATTTCTTGAAATGTGCAGTATATGATTGCAAATTGACAATGAACCTGGTCATTTATTAGGGTGTAAACATTTATCAATACTTGACTGATCATTTTAAGCAGTAGTCATCTATGTAACATATGATTATTTGATACTATTTGCCTGTATTGTACTAGTGGAAAGACCAGTTTGGTTGGTAAGTTTTGGTTTCCTGGAGCATTTTCTCACTTTTTAAGGGCTGTGGACTATTCTAGCCTACGTAGGATTAAGAACATAATGTTTGAATGTATTTAAAACTTGTCTGTGTATTATGTAAAGTAGTGTTAATTAGCTAAATGTAGTTCTATAAAAATACTATAACATAATTACTCTATAGCTAATGTTGGCATAAAATATGCTTTACAGCTAACACTAATGACAGAAATGATTAGGCCTACAGTGTCTGAGATTGAATTCCCCTTTACAATGGAAAATACTCTTTATGGCCATTCCCAGTACACGCTTCATGACATTTATATGGCTTTCAGCTGAAAATAAGAACAGCTCAAACCTCGTAGCTCGATTGGTAGCACAAGGCATTACCCTGCCCGGGTTAGAGGTCTGATTCCCACTGGTAGGAAACATATATACACTCAGGGGTATTGTCAGATGCTTTGAATGAAAGTGTCCACTAAATGGCATATGTTGCCAGCATCAACCGTTCTGTTTTCCATATCAACCATAGCCGTTATCCTAATCTACCCTGTGTTTCCCTGGCCTATCTTTCATAGTTATGCGGGCTGGCGCTGATTGTCTTGGGGATTCTGGTCCAGCTAAGCGTTCACAGCTCCCTGTCCATCACTGACGTCTCAGCCTCGGTGGTCCCCATTATTCTGATTGCAGTGGGCGTCATCATCTTCTTCATTGCCTTTTTCGGTTGCTGCGGTGCCTGGAAGGAGAATTACTGCATGGTCACCACGGTAGGTGACCATCGTCGTGCGCTGACCAAACCATCGTGCGCAGATGTGCACACAGCTCTCACGTCCGCTTCTTGTTATTCTCACAGTTTGCCGTCCTCTTGTTCTTGATCATCCTGGTGGAGGTTGGAGTCGCCATAGCGGGGTACATCTTCAGGGGTCATGTGAGTGTGCCGCTCCAGCTCATGACGCAGATTAACATGCGTTTCAAGGCTCATTAACCTTTAACCTTTTCCATGACGCCATCTGCCATTTAGATTAAAGTGGTGGTCCAGGACAGTCTGACTGAAATGATGGCGGAGTACAACAGCACTGATGAGGTCAAGAAAGTTGTGGATCGGATGCAGACGGATGTGAGTCTAGTGCGAATGACTCAGTATTTACTTAGTTTAACTACACCCTCGTATTACACCCACATCCGGTTGGTTGTTGTGCTAAGACATTGTATATTTGTTGCTTTATGCTTATGCTTGTGTCGCGATATTGAACTTGTATTGCAAAGCTGGGTTCTCAGCGGGTTTTGTATACACAAGGTTGAGCTTGTATGAACTCAGGCCATCCCATCCCTTGTGTGCATACTTTATAGACTATGTTTGAGGTCGCACATAAAAACGATAACGGATGTTCTCGGGTGTGCTGCTGGCTTCTGGTCAAAAAAGTTGGGCGGACAATTGTCTGGGCCATAGAACTATCATTGCTCATATGTTAATAATGTATCTTGTATCTTTATGTTCACCAAACCATAGTAAGTTTTTTCTATTGTCCTCAACGTGTTCTCAGTTGAAATGCTGCGGTGCCAACAGCTCATCTGACTGGTTGAACTTTGGGGCCGACAAAGACACAGTTCCTGACTCCTGCTGTGTGAACATCACCAAAGGCTGTGGTGTGGGGGAATTGACAGATCCTGTCAAAGTACACCAGCAGGTAAACACCCACATGTGTTTTGGTTTGAATACTTTTAATGGAAGTCAACATAAGATATTATATTAAGATATTTTACTTGTATTTCAAGAAGTTAACATTGAAAGCATTGTAAACAATATTTGACACACATAACAAAAGAAATGTTGTAAAGGTTGAAACTTTTTCCCTTTTCTTAACTAGGGCTGCCACACTGCGGTAGAGAAGAAACTAATGGACAATCTTATGTGGATTATTGTTGCTGCTGTCGTTATTGCTGTAATACAGGTATGTGCTGTCAACACATGTATTATTAATGGCGTGTCATTAAGTGCAGTAAATACTAAATCTTGTGGGGTTGGTTGTGCTTTTTGCAGATCCTGGGCATTGCGTTTTCCTGCTTGCTGATGAGTGGTATCCGTAGTGGCTATGAAGTCATGTGATTTTGCCATAGTCTGAACAGTAGGTATCTGTTCAGGTCTTTTCATCACCTTGGGAAGCTTCGCTTTGGACTGTTAAAATATTTACCCCTCACATTTCTAGTGATGATGCCTTATAGAACAATATTGTCTAATTTTTATGAGCTACAATTATCATGGGAAAACAATAGCCACAGCAATATCCATATATATCAAAATTTCTCAGAAATAAGCAGTTTTTTGGATTTAGGTTTTCTTTTTAACTCCAATTAATACTATTGTGTTTATTATAATATAAATAATAATAATAAATAAATAATAAACAGTCCTTTGTCCCACACACAAAGTTTATTGAGGAAACACATTTTCTTTCTTTCAAAGCACTTCAGAATCAAACAATAATAAACATGAAGGTGAAATTTAATTAAATGCGCAGTACATGGTATTGTATTGTACGGTCATGTGTTTCCTATTTCACAACTGACAAGCACAATGCACCACAAAGGATGTGGTGCAGTTCCTCTTTGTAACAAAAGAAAAGACCATTAGATTTACAACCAGGTAGTTTTTTTTTTTCAGTGCAAGTGTATTCTGCTCAACAGAAATAGATCTGCTGCAAAGCCTCTCATGCAAAGACACATCAAGTAAACAAGGCAATCGAAGAAGTAAAGTGCCATCACAACTCTTGGTTAATCCTTGGTTAAAAATATTTAAGACGGAGTGTAATTGTGCTTCACCCAAAAAGGAAGCCGAGTGGGTGTATCTGTGGTGCGCTATTATGGAAACATCCAAGATTAGCTTCTCTTTTAATGTCTTCAATCATTTCTAAATATATTATTGGTGCATCATTCTTCATTATTTTAGTTTTGTCTTTTCTGTTCTTCATTTGGATGATTGCAGATGATGGTCAATAACTTTGTTAAGTATTTTTTAAACTTTCAGCCCGTGTTCGATACATTGTATTTGAACCCTAACAGAACATTGTAATATTATATAATAATTGTATATTATGTAGAACAGTATGCCGTACAACATGAAAGGCGTGGTAAACGAAGGACGAATACAAAAAAAATAAAACAATTCGACTCTGATACTCTGAATACCTAAGAAAAATGAAACATGCTAATTATATACATACATATTATATACGTACAACTTGTTTTGTAATGGTCTGTGGTTACTTCTGTCTGAAGTATCAGAATACATGAAGTTTGAGCATTGACTAGTTTTGAGGTAAAGCACTAGTTGCCTCCATCCATGTCAGATAATCAATACATGCCCTGAATTATTGAGAACTACAACCACCCACCACTTGAGTCCACTGTAAATATTTTTGCCAAAGACAATGGATAACCTCTCCTGAAACATTTTGTCATGAGTTTGTAAGAAATTTTTGTATGTTTTGTAATGTAGAAAGCAAAGCCCGAAACCCCTTATGGGTGTTTCCCTATTCAGCATAAGACTATTCAATGGAAAAGTCTTCTGCCAGTCTTCTTGTCAGTGGCCACTGGGCCGTTGTGGGTAGTTGGCAGACAGTAAAACCATGCTGTGCAGAAGCAGAGAGCCCTCAGAGTCTATGGGAGGAAAACAGACAGCAGGGCATGAAGGAGGACATGAGACATCAACAACAATAAAGACACTATATGTTGGTTGTGTGAGGAATAAAGAAAATGGATACCCTTTAAGTAAGAGGTGACCTGTAGCCACTGGGACAGCCACTCACGACACTGGTTTACGCTGAGAACGTCCGAGTTGAGTCCCCTGACATAACAAGCCTGAGGAGGGGGAAAAAAAGCTTAAAGGTAAACTTTAGGATTTTTCAACTTGGACCCCAATTTCCCATCATTTTGGGTTTAACACTTTTTGAAATTGGTCCATTGAGCGAGAACTCAACAGCATGACAAATAACGCAAGAAATCTGTCCGTTCCATGATGCTCCACCGTAACAAAACAGTGCTCTACACTTTGTCATGGGAAGGGTCTGTTACTTGGAATCGTGCATTCATGTGACCATTCAACTGGGCCCCGTAATGCGTTAAATGTTCTGACCTGTTTGAGTTCAGAGTCACTCAGCTGATGAGCTCCCAGTCTGCTGAGGGCACGGTCCAACTGCAGCAATTCCAGGGCGTGACTGTTGAGCCGTCTGCCAATCAGGAAGCCTGGGAGGCGTGGTGTCAGGAAGAGCAGGGGGCAGATGTGTCTCTGATTGGCCACAAAGACACCACGCTGATGATCAATCGCTTTTTCACAGAAGTTAAAAATAAAGTAGCAGCGCATATTTCCTGTGGTGGATTTACGTGAACACTGTGGTCTGAAGCAACTGCGTCAAGTCCAAAGAATGTTTACTTTAATTATCAAATGTGCAGTATAAGATGATCATTCTGAACAGTCAAACTCTTATGACAAGGCAAGGGTCATCTACATAGTGATAAACACATTGTAAAAAATGACAGACAACGCGGATCTGTGCAGCCATAGTACGCCACACAGGAAGGCAAATATCGTGTTCATACAAGCTCACATCTCATTGATCATTCGACAGGTCGCTGGAGAAGGGATTTTAGCAGGGAATTAGTCCTGCTTTTGTTTACATGGGGTCTAATGCAGATGCTCGTGGAAAGGACATTGCCTCATTGAATAAAGCTTGAATTTAGCATCACACTCTTTCAAGGTAGTCAACATTAAAGTCTGACTAAAATATCTGGAAGCACTTTCTGCACAAAATGTGGACAAAATGTATTTCTTGCATTGTAACTGACTGTTGAAAATGCACCGTAAAGTGTTGAAATGAGATGGTTAAGAGTGAGGAGTGAGGAGAGACTACTTCCAGTCATACTGACCATGTGCTCCACATTCAGCCTCTTCATACCCAGAGGGGGTCCAGAAAACAGCCCCCGCACCCCGTGGATGTCAGCCACTTTGGGGTGCGCTCCATTTTGCACCTGGAACACACGCATTAGGGGTTTTTGTTTTCTGATTATAACCAGACAACATACTCATCATCAAACTACATACTATGGTGCAAGAGTGCGGCACATCATGCCAACGGGCCACTATCACTATAACTACATTTGTATAATGTTGCTATGACAACCCCTGAAGAAAAACAATATATCTTCATTACAGTGACTTACTATAGTGCACAGGTCCTTAAGGCGAGTCTGCAGGCGATCATCCTTGACCTGGAAGCGTGTGTGCTCGATGCCCTGGAGTATGGCCCCGGTGTACTGGGCTCTGTGGGCGTGGTAGAAGCCACGAAACTCCACCAGCTGCTGTGGAGTCCAGAAATGGCGTACCAAGAGCTGGCGAGGGAAAAAGTACCTGGTGGTGAAGAGGAACCCATGTGATGTTATGCAGACCATATAGATAAGATACATGATTGTTTGATTGAAGGACAAACATATCTATGACATACATTTAATGGTGTGAAAAATTACAAAATAACTAATTGCACAGTGCCTAAAGTAACAGTAACGAGTTCCCCTTTTTGGAAGTGGAGACTAGGAAGGTTGTGGAATGTAAAAAGGGGGATGAGCACACCCTACTGGCCCTGCAACACAAAGACACATTTGAGACATGTAAAGTAAACTTACATCAGGACAAAAACCAGGTAATTGGCGAAGGGAGGGATGGATATCACCACGAGTGGAATGGCTTTAATCAGGTCTCTGCGAAACTGTGAAAGAAAGTCGAACGTTTGAAGGGTTTGACTACATCTACCTTGGTATGCATGACATTTACCTTGGTATGCTCGTAAAAAAGGACAGCTGCAATTCTACTATTTTAGGCCATAACACTTCATAAACTTACAGAGCTGCACTCTAAAATGTAAAAGCATTACATTCTTAACTAATGATTAGGATTATGTGTAGTTATTGGGCCTACTACACAGGCAAATGGAGACCATCAACACTTTAGCAATGGAAGTCAAATTAAAGGGCAGGTGGGGGTTAGGACTGTAAACATTGGGGATCGAACCCAGTACCAATGACAATATTGCCATCATAACATTGATGTTTCAATACTTGGTGGTATGACAATGAACAATCACTCCTGCACCAGTGCTTCTGACCTACCTGCCTTAGCTTCTCCATGTCTCGGTATGGCAAGTCCCGCCGTTTCACTTGCAGTGTGAACAATCTTGTTTTTATCCTGCTCACTTCCTTGGCATCTTGGAAGAGTAGTTTAAATCCTAATACGACACATTTCATGGAGAACATCAATCAAAACAAATGCAGGTGGTCACCCCGATGATTATGGTTTTATTATACATGCATATATGTGCAATACCGGTCAGGCAATTATTCACAACGTCAATACAGCTCAAGTGTAGTTGTACCTTCCGTGAAAGTGTGATACATTTTGTAAAATCTGGGAAATCTCCTTTTGAGAAAATTCTCGTATTTGCTGTTTGCCACCTGCAGCCTTGATGAAACACGTCGACCGATGCCTCGGCCGGAGTCAGAGGATGCGCACTGTCTGCCAGGGGACCACCTGTACGATCAGAAGAGGAAGTAAGATCAAAAATTATATGATTTGCATATCAGCACATTATTAACACACGGGGGGTGCCCACAATGAGGTACAAAAAATTTAAAACAATGAATATCTGACATAGTTTCACCTTGACTGAAGAGATGTGTTCGGAAAATAATGTCCTGTCGTTTTCCAATTTGGTTGAAATAGACAAATTCTTCGCAGAGACACATGACGGCAAAGACTCGCCCCGGCCAGCGCCATTTTAGTGGGAGGGGACTAGTTCTTCTTCGTGGGGGTTTTTAACGGCGTAAACAGACAATCTAGAAACCCATCATTGCCATCTAGTGGTCACGAGAACGTGTCAATAAAATATTCGACTGAAGATCATATTAGAAACACGAAAATATAATGTATTTTGAACCGTTTTGTAGCGACAACTAAATTACTTTTAATTACTTAATAATGTTCATGTAATAATACGACTTACCTCCCTAATAGAAATAAGGGAGAGCATTTCGAAGGAATCGGAGTAAGATAGATTTGGAACTGGACTAAGATCCACACTTTCCCCCACTAGAAGTTTAAAAGCAAAACGTTTATAGCCATTATTAATAGAGCAGGACACATTTTGACCAATCAGATGTCAGAAACGTTTATTAAAGAAGCCATGCATCCAGACACATCCAGTCATGCCAGTTAATAACAAACATAATGGAAGTGGAACATGGGTGGTGATATATACCAACCACTGTTCACTTACAGTGGATTTAATCATTAAAGCTGTAACTGTAAACTTCTTAAACATCTTATTCTGAAGAAAGTTGATTATTTCCATTATGTTCCTGTCAAATCAATTAGATACTGTCACGCCCACGTCTGTCTGTCTGTCTGTCTGTCTGTGTGTCTGTCTGTCTGTCTGTCTGTCTGTCTGTCTGTCTGTCTGTGTGTGTGTGTGTGTGTGTGTGTGTGTGTGCGTGTGTGTGTCTCATACCTAGAAGAAA
>OOFB01017098.1:9764-30869 GCA_900323305.1 Trachyrincus murrayi | reverse complement strand
ACCGGGGTGGGCCCCCCCCCCCCCCCCCCCCTCCCCACCCACATATCTCGGGGAAGACGCCCCGAGATATGTGACCACACTGGTTTTAGTCAGTGATGCTCTGGTGCGGATGAACACCTTGCCCAAAGGCACAACCTCCAGGGTCGCATATTAACATGCTCTTGCCTGGATGAAACAAACAAGCACACCCTCCGTTCACGTGTGAAGGACATCACAGACCTTATGAATACAGAAATCACATCGTACACAAATGAATACTATGTGTGGAATCTCAGTGAAACACACTACTGTTACGTAACTGTCCATTGAACAAGAAACTCCACTTTTGAGTCATCCTTTAAACTGAACACCTACACCATTAGTGTCAGTGCCGCCACCTAGAACAAGTGACTGCATGTATTACTGGCAGATTCCATGGGGTTTAACGTCAACACACACACACGACATATGGTACTGGGTATGACAGTAAGGCAGTGTCAGACTGGTTCTCCAGCTTATTTGGGAGTAGTCCAGAGAATGTGTGCAACGGTCGGAACCCCACCTGCACGGACTTCCTGGATCTTCCTGGTAGGCCTTCATAACATGACAGACACCGTATATATCTGCTTGGTACTCAAAATGTATCCCTTGTTTTATTTATTGTTTTACCAGTTTTGTGTGATTACCGGTCGTTGAAGAAAAACATGTGACAAGAAATGTAGCAGTCCGTTTTAGAGACACAGACAAATATGATATAGGTAGGCTGGTTAATAACGATCAGCTGTTAGCTAGCATATCTGCTATGCTGTGGGAAATTGACTTGCTTTTTAATCTAAGACAGCTCATGCTGAAGCTAAATGACACATTTATTTTCATAATAGCTGTATTTTAAATAGTCTTAAATTGAATTTCCAAATTTCAACTGCAGCTCAGAAGTCAAACTCAGGGCCATTACAGCTTCATTGAGCTCAACTGTTGTTTAATTTGTCATTTCCATTGCAGGCTTCGTAGCTCCATTGTGTCTTTTTTTCCTCTGCCAGAACAACTGATCTCTATTATTCATCTCCTTCCACTCCCATCACACACTCACATTTATACCAGCTTTTACAACCGGTCTATCCTCACGCACCACTGGCTGGGTTAGACCATAGAATGGAGGTAGGCAGTCTTATACAAACTCTTTTTGTCTGCACATTAAGTCAGCTTACTGGTCTCAATAGCATCGCATATGGTTTCTCAGACAGCATACCTGGGGGGAAAAAAGACCGCGAGCAACACAAGATATATCAACGTCAACACCGTTAACTGTCCACCTCCTGAGAAGATTTTAAAGAAATTAACCCAAACCCACTTTCTAGTACTCAGCCATTCAGTTATTTTAATGCACGTCTTTGATGCTGAAAATGTGCAGCTCCTCTGAGGCTTGTCTGCGGACGGTTCCCTGAGATGTTGCCTCCTTCTGAAGGAGAACCACCAACCCCCAGGAGAACCAAGTCATTTCACACAGGGGTCTTCCGCCGTTCCCGTGAAGAGTGCTTGAGTCCTTTCAGCAGACATACACTGGCCATCTGTGGACAAGGGTGTGTGTAAGGTGTGAGTGTGTATTGGTAAATGCAGGCCACAGCTGTCTCGTCTAATATCACGGATGAACTGAACAGCACATGTATGAGGTTCTATTTGAATCCTGATTTTTCTCATCAAAACATCCCATTTATATTTTAGTAGTTTGACCTGAGCCTTTCTAAGGGCGATCATGTATGAACTTGACATTGGACACTTTCAATGAATGTTGGATGAGGAGCACTGTTCCAGATATCGGTGCGATACGAATCCAGCCGCATATAACTAATTCTCTACATTTACAAAGTCAAAATGTAGGATATAGGCATACCCAAGAGATCAAACTAGCGTGTCGAAGCCGTGCTGTTCGGTTGAAAAATAATCAACAGATTTAAGTTATTAAAGGTCAGTTTGATTCCTCTAGAACACTTTATGTAAACTGGTAGCAACGGTGTTACAGATTAACACCTTGAACCCAGAGACGACGTGGTCAACAGTGTAACAGCGCCCTCTAGCGGATAGCACAAGGTTTAACACCAGCTCAATCCATACGTAAAACCAACTATTTAACTTTAAACTGTATTTAGCTGACAAAGCTTGATATACATATTTAAAATCATTGAACCATTTGAGAAATAGTCACACTTCGAATTTCCGATCAGGGGTCCTAAGAATTCAGACCCAAATGCGACATTCATTATGTAACACGTTACTCTTTTAATGAGAACAAACAATTCATCCAGACCTGGCCAATTTATTAAGCAACTGTAAACAGATTATACAACTTTGCTCAATGCGTTACATTTTTCTTTAGAACAAACAAATCTGATGGGCAAACACACAGACTAACAAGCGTTTATAAAACTGTCCACTGTGGGACAATGTGAAGCAGACAGCATCCACACTTAAGTGCTTTCTTCTCTAGGCTGACCAGAGGGTTTTAACAACAATAAGTCACATCAAGTTGCCTTGTTTGTCTCTCTAAGTGGGAAGTATAGGGGCCGGGTGGAGGTCTCAGTTCAGCCAGTAATGCCGATCACGCCACACGCCAGACGAGCTCCGGCGTTGCCAGTTTTCAGACTCTCTTCGTTTCCACCTTTTCCAAGATCGTCAGCCTTCTCGTGGACCTATTCAAAAAAATATATATAAATAAATTTTAAAAAAAGGTTGAAGCCCAACATTCTTGTATGTTTAAGTTACAAATCCAACATTTCATTTCCTTGTAAACAATTCAGATTTTCTAACCTCAACAAACAGCCAGACCATATTTGCGAAGCCGTTTGTCAGTCAACCTTACATTGCAGCTGATTGGATTGGCGTCAGCCAGTCGGATCCCGCAATCGCGATGACATACGTATATTGAAGCGTCGCATTTCCAAAGTAAACACCATTAGCGAACATCACCCATACCAGTTTCAGAGTTGCGTTCAAATAAAGCCCATTCCAAAGCAGCATAAATATTATTATAATAAGACGTGACCACCAGGTGTCGTCAGTCTATGTCACTCGCTGGGGTTCGCTGAGCGGCCAACTGAACTTTGAACTTTGTTGGAGCCTAGCTGTCCGGGTCGTGTGCTTCCAGACTAATAGAGGTAGAACCGGCGGTGAGCTTCTGAGATTTAGGCCTCGCGAGGCTAATACAACTCCAACCCCACCAGTGCAACAGCATGTTTGATATACCAACACCACTAGTGCCACGTGGAGACTTGACTTATTCCTTACCACCATGGTTCTGCCAATGATGGACAGCGGCCCATTTAGGGTGAGCATCTTGTCCGTGATGTTGATCTTGGCAATGTTATCTGCTCCGGCAGTGACGTTTCCCAGGTCTCCAACATGCCTGGAAATGTGAATAAGGGATTTATGCCATGAAAACAAGTGTAGATGATTAACATTTCATTGTGTGCACGCACACGCACACGCACACGCTCTCCATTGAAAACCCAAAATGGGATCACGGTCACCCCGGACAGGAGAGCAGAGTCAGGTGCGAGGGAGTGATACCTAGAAGCCCATTAGTGTCGAGTCAGACAGTACAGGGTCACTATTTGGGTCGTCACCATTTTGTAGTCTGAAATCACCTGAATGTACAAATGTGGTTCCTTTATAGTGCACACAAAATGCACACCGTAGTGTACATTTACTTCTGCACTTTTACCCATGATGCACAGTGTCAGCATTGTCATTGGATTCCTCCAATACATACATGGTGAGATTCAACACCGCATAAACACTACTTGTTAATGCAAACAACACAAATCCTGCAGATAGGATTTCTGGGGCATTATTAGTATTCCCTGCCTTACTTGTTCCCTAAACAGTGTACGATATAAAATAGTGTTCACTATATAGGGATTAGGGAATGGGAGAACGAAGTGAATTAATTGGGACACGGACGTGATAGCCACCGTGTTCTAGGGATGCACAGTAAGGTGAAAAAAACCCAGGAACAGACCAAAGTAAGGACACGTCAGCAGCAATGGTCAAATTACAGACAAGCAGCAGATATTCCAGTTGCAAAGGTTGCGGGGTCTGTACAAACCCAGTAGTTGGGCCTGTTGGAATAGTTTTAATTGTCAAGCGTGAACATACTCACTCACAGTACTGCAAGACATTTTGAATGAAAGCGCCCACCAAATGGCATGGTGTGAAGTTGCTGCAAATAAGCCTTGAATGATATGAGCAAGTTTCCTGGTGTCAATATTTACTTGGCTCACCTGGTTGCATCAGTAGGGCCAGCGTGAGTCTTATTGTGGGGGTTGAAGTGAGGGCCTGCACTTAGGCACCCTGGAGGGGAACAAAAAAAATAAAGTATATTTAATATATGTACTTACAAGAGCAACACGCCTCCAAGGGGTGTGCATTAAGTAAACAGCTTGGCTTTTATTTAAAATGAAGCTGCTGGATGGAAAAACATGACATGCATCAATCAGACCACACCGTTGGTGTTGTCTCCAAAAACATGGACATGGAAGCCATGCTCTCCTGCAGCCAGTCCACAGATCTGTCCGGTCAGCTTCACAGGGGTGGAGTCACCCTGGGTGACAGAGACCACAACAGAGTCAGGGAGGGGGGGGCCATGAAGCACACGGTGTGTCAAGACCATGTGACATCAAACCGTTACTACTCCAACAGGAACTGAAAACATAACTAATGCCACAAAAAGGTAGCGTACCCAAAATAAACCCATAAAATGACCCTTGAGGACATATTTACACGCTCAGTGAAGCCATCTGGAAAATGTCTGCATGTGACCAACGGTTTTAAATGCATTCACTAACGTATGAATTCATCAACACGCAGAGATAAATAAAGAGATAAATATTGTTAGTGAGATTACAACAAGCTGCTCCTGTCTGATTACTGCGGACAACTGCCAGCCTCATGACTAGGCATTAAAATGGTAAATAAATATAATCCCACTAAAAGGTAGTGTGATGCAAAATAAAAATAGTACAACTTCACTTGAGGACATATTTATAATGTCAGTGAAGCCAGGAGTGTACACATACACCTGTTAGGACACTTCAATACAGATGATCAATAATGACCAATGACTCAGCAGAAAGAAGACCGTTTGAAACCAGGCAGGCAGGGAGCTAGGCCTGGTTTTATTAACATGTTGAATTAATATTAAATTAATGACATCAACAGCAGACCAGGCTCTGGTTGGTTCATACCGAGGTGGTTACTAGGAGACAAACGTCAGGCCAGTGAACTGAGATTAAAGTTAACTATGGAACAGAAAGTGTTAATGTTTAATATCAATATTAAACACATACTTTACAACATCGGGATAGTTTAAGGACAGGGGTCAAAGGTCGAGGTTGTACCTGAACGCACCTGGCTGGTCCGGTATAGTCGACAACAGACCGAACCAGCAAAGTCATTTAAGTGAGGTTTTTAGGTTGTTTTTTTTAACAGAGTGTATTAAGAGGTCAAGTCTTTCTAGTGAGACACTAATGTTTTAAACAGTGTTAATGAGAGGTCAAGTCATTTAAGTGAGACTTTAATGTGTTTAACAGAGCGTTGACGAGGTCAAGCGTAGTCCGTACTTCCCATCACCAGGCCAGGTACATTCAATTACACACACACTAACCATGCATTGGCTACGAATCATTTCTAAAACACGTTTAATGTGAAACTATATCTTACATACTACAGCTATATCTTACATACCATCTCTTATAAACCACATCTTATATTAGCGAGTCCACCAATCAAATGACACACATGTGGACCGACTGCGCACAACGACGCCCGTTACGACACGACCTACATCAGCCGTCATATATACATTACCCTCCTGTTCAACGTCAACATTACCCTCCTGTTCAACGTCAACATTACCCTCTTGTTCAACGTCAACATTACCTCTTGCTCAAAGTACACGGTTCCTTTAACGTCGCCCGTTCCGCTCAGCACACAGACGGCCTTCAGCACCATGTTTTAAGCTCCAGTGTCCTCCCGGTGTGACGGCGCCATCGACTGACACTGCTATTAAAGAGTTGTCGTCCAATCACGGCACGGCGTCGTCACGAACAACACGGGATGTGATTGGTCAGAGGTTGAAATAACAAAATAAAAGACGACGTACGTACGTAAAGCTTTGCGTACTTCCGTATTGAAAGATTAGTCTCTAAAATGATATCTATATATAATAATATATCGATAAAAACGTATTAATTAGGGTTTCCTAATTCAAAGTAGCCACTAATTACGATTATAAATGACAAGATCAAGTGATGAGGGGAATATTGGCATGATATATTAAGTAAATACATAATTGCCTGTGATCATGTGTATCTTCTATACAATTATGTTTTAATTCCTTCCTTCTGTAATATAAGCAACTGTTATATAGCCACACACGTTGTATTAACATGTTTGCCTGGCTCTAATTTATATCGAAGACCGAACACAGATCAACACAGCAGACCAAAATTAAATATGAAAAAGAACTTGGTAGAAAAATAGTTTATTAAAAACAATTTCCTCTAGCTGAAATATGGTAGATTTCACATCTTTTTTTGTTAATTTTCCATCATAGAAACATCTCAACTTTCAAAACCAGAAACCGATTAAAAACATGAAAGCAAAGGCCCTGTATATGTTTTTGTATTTGCAACTTTACAACATAATTTGTGAGATAAAAGCATATACACAGCAGTTTTCCAAAGTAATATTTGCACTTGTTTCATTAAAAAAAAGAAAAAGAAAAAAAAAGTGAAAGGCATCGAGAAATCCTTAAATATTAGACAATTCTTGCCAATTACAGTACATTTGCTCATCGGGCATTTTTGGGTACTACGCACAACACA
The DNA here is from genome assembly GCA_900323305.1 of Trachyrincus murrayi. NCBI lineage: Eukaryota > Metazoa > Chordata > Actinopteri > Gadiformes > Macrouridae > Trachyrincus > Trachyrincus murrayi. The sequence goes on along the minus strand of OOFB01017098.1, from coordinate 24,009 downwards.
GCAGCAGACTGTGTCTATCTGTGAATATTATCAATGAGTTATTCTAGAAGATGTAGAAGATTTAAATGTATATGCATATCATTGAGTGGGAGCCAAGAAATATTATTAATTCCTAAACCCAACCTTGTCTTTCTTACCCTGAATTTTCCTTAGCAGTGGAAATAATGTTGATGCAGGACTAGTTTAGCAGCTCCACTTCACAGAACAGTTGCAATGTACCACAATTTCATCCATACCGTGGCATGAAATGTAATTGAAAATGAACATTGCACTTTGTCAGGCATGAAGACCATGCAAAAATGCTGATTTACAAGTGCGCTAAATTGTGCAGTTGTAATGTTACAGCAGACACGTGGGATGTCTGATGAGCCTATCAGTTGAAACATCTACAAAAAAAATACCCTAATATTAAAATTGGAAGGCCACACTATTTGCTTGTAATTTGTGTCTACAATACAGCAGTGTGAGAGGTTACTTGGAGATGACAAGCATGAGATAAGCATGGGATTAGATAAGACATTCTGTGAATGCTAGTCACACGGGTTCGATTTACCGGGAAAACACATGTTTTGTATATAACTTAATGTCCACATTGTACATTTCAGAAAGCCTGAAATTACTGAAATGCCGGGAAACCTCAATTAGTGGGAGAACTAACATGCATGCATTCCACCATTTGCTTCATACTCTAAGTAGGAAGTGGACTCCATTCCCCATGGCTGACAGCTTATGTTTAAATACTGTTGCATTTCAGTCCAAATTGCATTATGATCACTTTGTCTGAAAATGAAGACTATGAAATTCAACAAAGGGTTATACAGCATGTAAACCATTGTTTTTCACTTTCATCTGCCCAGAAAATGTCAACGACCACCATGGGGAACTCTCTCCGCGCCTCTCCATTTGATGTCTATGGAATATTTTGTCAGGGCCCGGAAGTCGGAATTGCCAAATATTGTCTGTTTTTACGGTTAGATGGGTAGGTGCCTTAGCAGGGGAAACGGCACGGTCGTAGGTCCGCATACGACTCCTGTGTGGCCTATGTACGGTCACTTTGAGAAGGGTCTGACTGGACAGGAACAGGAGCAGCACAAGGTTCTGATTCTGCCTTCTGTTCAGAGGGTTCGCTGACCGCCTCCTTGCTGGGTTTCTCAGGGAGCTCCGCAGCTTTAGCAGCAGCCTGTTCTGCGCCCTCAGAGCTACGGAACCGGTCCATGTTTTCCAGCTCCGCGAGCCGATCGTTGTTGTCCCAGCGTGAACTTCTTTCTCTTCTCTCGGACCGCCTTGGCCTGTCCCTGTCTTTACTTTCTGCTCCTCTCCTCTCTCTCTCTCCCCTCCCCCTTTCTCCTCCTCCTCCTCCTCCTCCTCCTTCACCCCGCCCTCGTTCCCGCTCTCCGTCCTCAGGCCTCCCGCGGTCCCGGTCGGCCTCCTGGCTGCTTCGCCTCTCTCTCCAGTCCTGCCTCTCTCTGTCTCTGTCCCTCTCCCGATCCCGGTCTCGGTCTCTCTCCGGATCCCTGGGCCTCTCCCGATCCCTGGCCCGTTCCCTGTCCCGGTCTCTTTCTCGATCTCCGTCTCGTTCCCTCTCCCGATCTCTGTCCCAGCTCCCGCCTCCCCTAACGTTGGCTCCGTCTTCTTGCCAGCCACCGAGACGCTCCCTCCCATCCGCCCTCTCCCCGTCTGCCCCTCTGGCTCCGTCAAACGGACGCCTCCCTCCGCCGAAGCCCCGATCCCTCTCCCTGTCTCGCTCCCAGTCCCGCTCTCTCTCGGCCTCTGGCTCTCTGAACCCGGGCCTGCCTCCCCTGAAGGGCCCGTCGGCCGGCTCTTCGGTCCCAGGTGGTGGGGGCGCCGCCGGTCGGACAAACGGGGGTGGAGGAGGGAGGCCCGGGGGAGGAGGGCCGTGCGGGGGAAAGGGACCCCTCATGATGTGGGGCGGCAGCATCCCGAAGCCTCCCGGAAGAGGCGGGGGCAGCTCGTGGTGCATCATGGGAGGGTGCGGCCCCCGAGGAAGCATCTGCGGCGGCATAGGGGGCATGTTAGGATGAGGGGGTCTCGGGCCGTGCGGCGGCGGCGGGAATCGCTGCATGTGAGGCGGAGGGAGACCCGGTGGGCGTTGAAGGGGAATAATGCCAGGCCGTGCCCCGAGTAGTCCCCTGATGGGGGGGAGGTTTCCCGGAGGGCCGCTCACCTGAGTACCTGGAAAGAGACGCCACAAAGGAGAACCTTTAGTCTGCACATTGGGACTTCTTGAAGCTTCTCAGCAACCAGGGTCCCGTCAGCTTGAAGTGAATCCCTTTCACTGGGGCTACATTCATATGCTTAACAGGATAAAACACATTTCAAATCAAGTTCACCTTACTATGTACCACTGCACCATGGTAAATTTGAACAGTAAAACTTTATTTTCAAAATCATATACAGTAGATACAAACGCCATATGTCAAACTGACCCATGGGTCCCATCGGGTTGTTAAATGGGTGTGGCCCCTCCGGCCTTTCATCACCGTTTCTATTGGCCAGTCCAGCTGGGTCCAGAGAGGGGTCCTCCACTGCTCCCTGCCCAGGGGGAGGGGGGCCTAGAGGGATCCCACCTGCAGGGGGGAAACCTGACAGGGCAACAGTTGAGGTGAACAACTCATTCAAACAGACTGGCGACACGGCCTAAAGACAGGAGCTGAGAGCAGACGCCAGCGGCCGTTACCTGTGGGCATCTGCAGGCGGTTGAAGCCGGGTCTGATGAAGGGAGGCGGGGGGACGCCGGGAGGAAACGAGGGTGGCGGCATGCCCATGGGCCCAGGGAAGCCCGGGGGCTGCAAGGAACCAAGGCCCGCCATCGGCAGCTGGAGACAACATACACAAAGTCAATACAAGTTCAGCGCCGTGCATCCATGTAAGCACCGGTAACCTCTTCCGTTACGCTCAGCACTGTGACGTCATCGCTACCAGTAGTGGCTGAATTGTTGGAGGAGGCATCACAAAGGTTAATGACACTAGTGATAGGGTGCTAGTGACAGGGTGCTAGTGGACCTGTGGAGGGTGAGCAGCTGGACCCGGCGTCTCCTCGCTCTGTGGCGGCTCTGAGCGCCCGTTGTGAGGAAGCTGCTCCTGCTGCTCCAGGCTGCTCGTCACTCCTTTCCACTCTTCCAAGAAAAATAGAAGAAGAAAAGAAAGTTAGTGTAGAAACACAAATAAAAAACACAGCGTTGCTGTTGTGAAACGGTTCCCCGCTCACCAGGTGACAGCGTGTCGACGTCCAGCATTCCCCCTTCTTGTATCTCCTCCAGCTGGTCCTCTCTGATCTTAGACCAGGGTATGTACGTCACGCCCAGATCCACGTCCCAGTACTGCTTCAAATCCGGCTTTATGCCTTTGTTCAACGCCCACGCAATCTGTCCAAAAGTAAATGAACACTCAATAAATGACACTTGGCGGTAATTAACGTTAACGTCAACGTCAACGGTGTGGTTAAAAATAGCCGGTGGTATTCTGCGGTAGGGCTGTACCCGACTCAGACCTAACATGAAATAGGCACGTCTCCTTATGAAGCATTGGCTTTCTCGTAAAAACAAAACTTGTTCGACTGAGATCATTCGGGTCGACTCGGGGCTCTCTGACCGACGATTCGACTGGTCGACTTTTAGGGTACGGCCCTACTCTGCAGAGCCAACTTGTGCAGTTACGTAGAGTTATGCAGGAGGGTCTTCCCGTACCTTAATGGCTTTCTGGTTGACTTTGTGGTTGCCTCTGCTGAGTTTCTGCAGGGCCCTGAAGGCGTCCTGTCTCTCCACCATGACGATGTAGGCACAGCCACGCGGGGGGATCATCTGGACCAGGCCCCAAAAGCACGTGAAGAGAGTCAAGTCATGAGTGGGAAAAACAAATCAACCTGAGAAAAAGTTTATTTACTTTTTGCATTCAATTTTACATATTGTTTTTCATGTTTTATACTTTTTAATTCCCATTAGTCCTGTACTTTCCGCCGTGACACCTTCATTTCCCCATCTGGGATTAATAAAGTACATCTTGTCTTTATCTCAGAAAACTATCGGGTCGACGTACATTAATGGAGTCGATGGGTCCGAACTCCTCCAGCAGACAAGCCACGTCCTGCTGCTGGGTCCTCTTGTCCAGCTGGCCCACCCACAGAGTGGTGCTGCACACTGCGAGACCAGGGAGACCAGACCCGAGAGCAAGCACTTCAACCATTCAATTTGAGACTCGGACACAAGATTACATTTGTTAACAGAGGCAGCAGCATGGATCAAACGCCCGAAGAAGAAAAGAGTATCCTAGTTATCCTATGACACGGTAATCCTATGAAAACCGTGTAGGCCTCCCAAACCACAACAGCTCTCGCACTGAAACAATGTATTGATTAATCGTTTAGTTGGTCAACAGGAAATAATGATTTCATTTTGATAATCAATTAGTTTTTGTAATTAAATCAAATATTTGCAATAAATCAAATTGCTGCCAAACATTTGCTTTTCTTTCTTGGTTGCTTTTCTCCATTTCAGATGAAAACGTGAATATTTTACATTTCTTCTTTGTGGGCTGCTTGTCTGACAACTCTGGTAACAATCACAACAATCACTTATGGACATTTCATGCATCAGACGGCCTAACGGGGGGGGTGGGAGGCTCACCGCTCAGCGTGTCAGCCATGAGCTGCGGGAGGCCTTTCTGCCGTCGCTCACGCTCACGCTCCCGGTCCTGGCGCTCCTGGGAACGGGGCCGCGGCGAGTGGTGGCGGCGGTCCCTGGAGCGGGAGCGCCGGTGTCGGGGACGCCGTGAACGGGAGTTGGAGCGAGATCGTCTCCTCTTGGGCGACCTGGGGGAGGGAGGGAGGGGGGGAGGAGGAGGGGAGATGAAAGCACTGTGGCCAACTTATTGTAACTCTTATTTCAAACGTGATTACAGTTTGTTCACCTGGAGCCCGAGTGGGACCTGCGGCCATGCCTGCCTTCCCTGAAGCCTGGACGCTCCACGTCCACATCCTGCTGTCGAGACAAACACAAGACCCGGAGAACAGTCAATAATCCTCCTGACACTTGATTTCACTGGTTTAACCGCACAGAATAACACAATAGGAAAGCCTGCAACAGGGCAAAAAAACACGTTCACAACCTAAATAAATTCTAGTATGAAACAATTGTGTTACAAAAGCAGCATGGCAGAATATTTCAAGGAGAATAGGTTGAGGTTGTTTGTGTCAATTTGGTTTTAATACCTGTTGCACTGCATTGTGGGAAGGATATGTCCCTGGGAGGCCCGGAGCTCCAGCAGACCCAGGCATGGGCGGACCTGGTTGAGCCTGCCCAATAGGAGGCATCGTCCCTGGGTAGAGGCGCCCTGGTGGGGACCCGTATCCCAGGAGCTGACCGTTGGGAAGCTGACCCTGGGAAGAAGGAGAATATCTGGTCAATAATGTGTGTACGGTGGGAGAGTTTATCAAAGAATATTTCCACAAAACGAAAAAATAATTTCTAAAACCAGAATCATGGTTTTAGAACGTGTAAAGCTCCAACAAGGCATTCCCTGTCTATACAAAAGCCTTGTTAAAAAGGCACGGTGGGTTTAATCACATAGCTGGTTCGGTTACCTGCTGTGATGGATCTTGCATCATGCCCATCATCTGCGATGGAAAGCGCTCCATGTTCTGGTGGAAGCCCGCAGGCTGCTGGAGACTTTGACAATACAAAAAAACACAACATGAGTTTTGTTTCTTTAAGTTCTACCAAACGATTGCTTGAATGGCCTGGGGTCTTACATGGATGGCTGGGATGACAAGGCCTCCTCTTTCTTGGTTTCTTCTGCAGCTTCTGGCTCATCATCATAGTCAAAGCGGTCCAGTAATGTCTAAGACACACAGAGTAAAGAGTGTATAAAATGTGTTTTATTTAGCAAAGACAAGTTCACTGCTGCAAATGGAATAGAAATGAAGATTTACCCTGTCGAAGGCTGCCTTCTGCTGGGCAGCCTGGGTGGACAGGGGAAGATGCAGCGCACCCATGCCCAGACCAGGAGTGAAGTTCTGGGCCTGGAGCTGAGGTTGTGGCTGGGCCTGGAGGTGGGGTTGTGGCTGGGCCTGGAGGTGGGGTTGTGGCTGGGCCTGGAGGTGGGGTTGTGGCTGGGCTTGGAGGTGGGGTTGTGGCTGGGCTTGGAGGTGGGGTTGTGGCTGGGCTTGGAGGTGGGGCTGGAGCTGGGCCTGGAGGGGAGGTTGCGGCAGGGCCTGTAGCTGGGGGGGTGCAGGCTGTGTGTGAGTCTCCATCTGGGGCTTCAAAGGCTGCTGCTGAAAGTTCTGGAGCATCTGTTGAAGCTGGGACACAAGGATTATTTGTCTTTGCTGTTTGGTTCATATTGCCTGCCTGCTACTACTACCCAATATATATTCTTCGTTGCCCAAAACACTACTGTCCCTTTGACTGCAGATAAGTGCAGCATGTCTTTTGGAGGCGTGCTTGTTGGCCCATTAGCCTTGTGTGTGGCCTACATGACCCCAGAAATACCTTCCCCTGCAGAACACCCCAAGACTTGGGTAAACATGCACACACACACCTGTGGATCTGAGGACTGAAAGAGTTGTGCCACGGCGGCAAAGGCATCCGAGTTTGGCAGCTGAGGGACAGCAGCCTTTGTGGAGTTCTCTGTCACGGCGACCACGGGTTCTTTGGCTGGAGATGGGGGAGAGCCTGCGAGGATACCGATAGTATCGATAGCAGCGAGGAATACGACAGCACATGCACATGCATGGACGGTTCAGCTTAGCAGTACGACAGGTCATGTGTGTAGTTGTAGTGAAAGCGTTTCAGTGAAACACGGGACAAGTGTGATTAACCAGAGGCCATGCTTACCGGGACTAAAGCATGATTCACAAGTTAACCTTTGTGTTAATTATAGTCACGTTAGTGAACCTTTTCTACATTTATTTATTTCTAGTGACAAAACTACTCCACCTCCAGTCGAATTCCCTGCATATCCAAGATATCATAGACAAATAAAATATGCATAAAATATTTCTAAATAAAACACATCCAGAGTACACACTTGATATTCTCACAGTGTTTACCTGGCTCCTCCGTGCTCGGGTAGCTTGAGGTCCCACTGCCAGATGCAGTAGCCTTGTCCAAGAGAGGCTGTATCACCTCAATCTTAAACACTCTGTTCTTCTGCCACAGGTTCAGCACCCGCACGAGCTTACTCTGCACACAGGAAGCAAGAGAAATAACTCTGGTTAGACCTGTATCGTCAGTACCAGGCACAATCACATCCATCTACCTAAACAAAAGGTACTTGTTACTGCTACACATCACAACACCGTGTTCATTTCCAGAGTTGAAAGCTTACCCTATCCTCCAGCGGGCAGAGGCAGAGGTTCTCAAACGTGCCGGTGATGTTCTTGGTGAACCTGGGTCCGAACACGTCCTTGTCTGCGCCAAACTGGTGTCTGGACTGCCTGACGATGGAGTCCACCACGTAGAGGCCCGCCACCTTGTACTCGGGTTTACACTGGAGGGAGGACCGGAGAACACGTGCTCAGAGATCACATTTTTAGTTTCTGTAAGAAGTTGAGCCATTTTGTTATTGGTTTGGGACTCACCTTTTTCACGAACTTCTCGACAATCTGAACCACATGCTTGTACAGCTGAGGATGAGAAGAACCGGAGATGTAGATGTTAATTACAACAACAAAACTGAAATCCCATGACAGTCATATCAGTATATCCACAGGATGCTTAAAATGACTTTACACCGCATAGTGGCTTGACATGTTCCTCCATACCTTCATAGCTTTTATGGCAGATTTGGTGATGGAGACCATCTTTGCCCGAGAGATGGGTGGCTTGGAATCCATCAGAGAGAACAACTAGAGCAGGAGAAGGAGCGGGATGAAGACAGGATTGAGTGAATGGTGTTCACATTTAAGTCAGTGTGTAGCCATTGCATCCATCTTTGTCGCGATAAGATGTTTACATTTTAAATGATAGGACTTCATGCACCAAGAGTCGAGCGCTTTCAAACAGAGAAGCTCACCATAAGCTCTTCACACAACTGGGATTGCAGCTTTAAGGATACTAAACGCTTAACCTTTGTGCTACATCCTTCAGAGGGCAAAACTGAAGGTTACGATCAACAGGTTTGATTGCAGGTTCAACTGAAGACACCGCCTTGTATTTTATCTCATCACCATGATTTCCTATAGACCATCTGTCATTTTAGTTTCTAAACTCCATGCGCTTGGCAGTGCAGTGTGTTGGTTTGTTTTAAAGTTAGAATGAAAAAATCTCATTTCGGTTCCCTCTTTGTTGGTGAAATGACCAGTTATAAACAACCGGTCACCATTGCAGTGGTTTGGTTTTCACTGATTCTTTGTAACAGAAAGTGGTGGTCTAGTCAAATGTTTGTGATCGTCCAGACATTTTCGTGAAAACACAACTATGCCCAGATCCTGGGGTATTGTAGAGAGGTGATATTTACTTAACAATTGGTCTAAAGTCGGCTAACGCAATCGTTATGCAAACCAGCTAGGACAAAGAAAGCGTGCTCTGTGGTATAATCTTCAGTTCTGTCATATGTGAATACTTAGGGTGTTGAGTCAGCCTGTCCAGACATTGGTTGGTCAACTCCATAAATAATAGTCAAGGCAAAGGTTCCCTTCACATTAGAGGCATGGTTACAGTGTGCAGGAGGGTCTTCAAAAACATTGTTTTGGGAAAACCATTGACTGTGTGAAGCTGATGAGAACTACACTCAGATCAGTCAAACTCGCAATAACATGGAAAAATAAGTGGAGACAACTACATGGAAACATTTTATCTTACGATTAATGCAATTCCAATTGCCAAATGAAAACATTCATACTACAGATCAAAATATGTCCATTTTGCATGCCATGCGAGATATTATATATATATGTTATAAGTTTTACTGTGTTAGTGTTACTAAAAGCTCTCAGGCTGCAGCAAGTACATGTCTGCAGTCAATGTGAGTCCACTTCCTTGATAGTTGATATGTCTGATGTCACACACATGAAAATCAAACACATACATACACACGTAGCTTAATAAAATAAATAAAAAGGTGCACAGAATAAATAAGGTGATCATGTAGATTACAACACAGCGTGGGTGTAACAGCAAGCACAAGTAAAATCCCATCGCATGTTTACTCAGAACCAGTATGCACTACAGCAGCTCCAAGTGAAAAACAGCCAGTAGCTAACATGTTACCCTAAAAGAAAACCTCAAAACACCTGGCTGGTCAGCAGTCATTCAAGCAACCAGCAACCAGCTGCTGGTCCACAGCAGCCTGACAACCCCGTGCATACTGTTGAGTTGTGCATGTGTGACTAGTCATCAGTGCGTGGCGTTTGTCGGGAGAAGCAGATGCTTTATCTCATGTTAGCTGCTCCCTCTGTTGATCCCAGCCAGCCAGCTAGCCACACTGTGGCTAGCTGGCGGCTAGCTGCATCGTTGCTAGCTACTAGCTACCAGCCACAACGTTTTACATCGCGCTGTCGGGATCTGGTCAGATCTACTCGTTTAGACTGACGACTAGTGCGTCCACTTGTGCGCATCGTTGTGTTGCAGGTGTGCACCATCGGCAACACAAGTGCCGATGGCGAGCAAGTCAGCCTATTGACGAGCAACACCGACTCGTTGTGCTCGGCCCTGCTAGTGCATGCTACGGAAAGCTTCATCCCGGGTCTACCTCAGCGTACCTCGTGGTTAAAGGCGTTCACGGCGTCCATGGCTGCCCGACGCTGCGAGTCGTTCACCCTGTTCACTCAAGTCGCCCCGGTTATTGTGTCGTTTGTCGGGGGCAGACTTGGTGGCTCGACATGTCCGGTTAAAACGGGTACCGTTAGCTAGCCTAGCCTGAAAGCCGTGGGGACTAGCGGCGGCGGTGCGGAGCAGGGCAGGATGGGACGGGACTTGGCTGTAGTTCCTCCGTCTGTCCTCCGGGGGGCGCTGCGCTCACACTGGACAGTCACGATGGGGATTTGTTATAGTGGAGGTTTCCATATATAGCACCAAAAACGCCACAAACAACTGCATGCAAAATATAACACGTACAAATATTATACATATCACACCGAAAATAATCTCTAATGTGAATTTTAATTTTGACTATATAATTCATTTTTGTTATGATTGTTTGCGTCACTAAACTTTCACTGAGCTGCACTTCAACACCTACATGCTGATACAGTGTGGTGCCTGTAGGTGGTGCTATAACTGCATCAGTTGTTTCCCATTGGTTTCTAGTCTCCAACTCATACAACATATGGGTTAAACCTATTTTAAAGCCTGGGGGTTAGACGGGGATAGGGTTCATATTAGACAGTGTCTAATGACAGAAATTAATTAATTTACTGAACAGCTAGCCATAGCAGGCATCAGACGCTAATATTCTATGTTAGGCCTATATGCTATACTTAATTGAGCAAGTCTTATCTTAACATTTGACCACACAATATAACCTGATATTCTCAATCAGAAATAGACTACTCTGTTATGTCAATGTTTTAATCCTGCCCGTGTGTTAATTAATCATTGTTTAAATGGGACGTCAGTAAAATACTATCTCGTTTATTTCAAGGTTCAAGGTTCAAGGTGTTTATTTGTCACATACATACACGGGGTGTGCAGTGAAATTAAAGTGGCAATGCTCAACAGAAATGTGCAAAGGGCAACAAGTTTACACTATTTACATTATAAAATAACAACACAATATTTATAGTTTATATGAATAAAACATATGCCTATATTTAAATGCAATCATGGTGCTTCAATTGATCTATCTATCTATCTATATATATATATATATTTATCTATCTATTTTACACTGTCTACATGTTGAACCAGGATTCTTTGTTCGAGCGCAGCACGATTCGTAATAAGGGGCGGAGTTGTCCCCTGTGTTCGCCTTCTCTGATTGGATCACGTCCCATCGTAGTTTTTTTTTTCCCCACAGTAAGACACGCCCACCGGACGACCGGGAAAGTGACTTCAAACGGAGGACCACGCTTCTGCGCTCAGTCCACAACAGACGGAGCGCGCCGCACACCACCGCAACATCACCGTACAGCACCGCACGTTTTACTTTAATACAACAATCAAGACTGCATTTGTCAGTTCGGTGATTTAATGATCACCTTTCAAACGTCTTCATCGTCAGGTTCTAATTCATCCTTTGAGAAGAAACAACGTGTGAGAGGAAGTCAGGAAGGATCTCACCTCTCACCTGCTTTCTGTTCAGTATTGGGGACGGACGGATTGGGACGACTTCAGGTGTGCTGCCTACCTACCTGGCCTACCTGTGCTGTCCTAGGTCCTACCTACCTGGCCTACCTGTGCTGCCCTAGGTCCTACCTACCTGGCCTACCTGTGCTGTCCTAGGTCCATGACAAGAGGAGGACACCGGACTAGCAGGGCCCAGTGAACCCACCAGACTGTTACCCTGGCCGTCATGCCGGTAGCGGACACCGACATGGTGGTCGACAGCCACCGGTTGTACGAGGGCAAGACCCCGAGCTCGTCCGGGAACGAGAACATCTTCCCGGTGTCTCTGGGGAGTCCCGCAGCGAACACCGTGCGGAACTTCTACCACACGAAGCGGGTCGGGAACTACCTGATCGGGAGGAAGCTGGGGGAAGGATCCTTCGCCAAGGTTCGAGAAGGTCTCCACGCGTTAACCGGTGAAAAGGTGGGCATGTTGGCATGCAGCTAAATAATAATAATAATAATACAATTAGGCCCAAATAATAGTAGGCCTGATTGTAGACTAGATGCACATGTAGGCTAGGGGTAGGTGTACAGAGGTCTACTACTCTGGTCCATATCAGCAACATTTATCCTTTTATTTTTTTATTGGTGGCTCTGATTATTTATTATTACAACAACAAAAAAACACCACTAACAGGACATTACTAGTTAAAATCAGGGGCGAGTATAGTACATAAATACACTATACTGCTGATTGTCAATATTTTTGATAGGCCGACGATGTTCATGAGAGGCACACATTTGCTGGTTTACTGGAATGTAGCTCTAGGTGTGTTGATCAGATATATATAGGCTATAGGCTATAGGCTACATGATGTATGCTACAGGCTACTAAATTTAATTAAATTCCACCAATGAATCAGCCCACAGCATCACCAGCTGTTGCCCCGCGTAGCACAACGGGACATTCCTCCTAGCCAAACTCCTCTGACAATATTGACTTATTTACTGTGTGTGTGTGTGTGTGTGTGTGTGTGTGTGTGTGTGTGTGTGTGTGTGTGTGTGTGTGTGTGTGTGTGTGTGTGTGTGTGTGTGTGTGTGTGTGTGTGTGTGTGTGTGTGTGTGTGTAGGCCTGCAAGGCAAGCTGGTCTACTCAAAATATTTGCTGTTTTCTGAGTGAGAGGAAGAGTGTGAGCATCTCTGCCGCGTGGCTTTGTCTGCTGGAGGTGATGATGTCACTCGAGAGGTGCGCTTCCCTCTGATTGGAGGAGCGCTCAGATTGCCCGGCCTATGAGACAACGTTAACAGGTCTTTGCATGAAAGTGATGTCTCTTGATAAATGGCCTCTCATTATGATTCCGCCAGCGCAGGGCTTTGATGTGGGCAGCCAATGGCCACCGGGCGCCTTTGTCTGTTTTTAGGCGCTCTCTCTCTCTCTCTCTCTCTCTCTCTCTCTCTCTCTCGGAGGAGGAGTAGCCTGTAGATTTGCATATTAGGAAAACAAGCTACCGCGTATGTGCATGTCTTTGGGTGTGGAGCTAATTATTTACCACTGTAAATGAAAAAAAATGAAAAAAACAACGAACGAAATCACTAACACACACACACACACACACACACACACACACACACACACACAAACCCCTTTGCTGCGAAGAGAAGCGAAAGCAGTCATGCTTCTCTCCTCACTCTCTTTGTTGCGGATGATGCAAACCCTGGCAATAACCTAGTGAGGTACCCCCCCTCTCTCCCTCTCCCTCTCGCACTCTCCCTCTCCCTCCCGCTCTCTCCCTCTCTCTCTCGACACATGGTTTTAACAGGCAGTGAACCTGTTCAGACACTACAGCAGAAGGGGACAAAGGGAGTGGGTTATGTTGGGGTGCAAAAGCACAGAGGGGAAAAGTAGCATTTATTTATTATTTTCATCCTTGCGAATACTGTGTGTGTGTGGGTGTGTGTGTGTGTGTGTGTGTGTGTGTGTGTGTGGGTGAGGGTCCGGGCGGGGATGTCGTGGGGAGGTGTTTTGATGCATGTAACCCACTTTCCCCCTCATACCCCCGTGCCCTCCCTTTGTCTGTCTGAAGGGAGTCTGATAAACAACCCCCCCATCCCCATACATCCTACTGTACATACAGTACCCCTCCCCCTCCCCCCAGGCACATGGCCTGCTGTCTGAGAAGGCTGTGTGTTATTGTGATGTCTGTGTGAGTGTCTGTGTGTGTGCGTGCGCGTGTGCATGTGCGTGCGTGCGCGTGCGTGTGTGTGCGTACATCATTGCCATTAATTGCCCCTGGGGAAATTAAGCTGTCGTAGACGTATGAATCATGAGAAATAAAAGGAGGAACGGGGGAAGAGGTGAAGGAGCGGCGGAAGAGCACCTTCTCTCTCTGACTCCCTCTCAGACGTCCAGATCATTTCTGTAATGGATATGGTAATGCCCAGAGTTTTTATTGTGTCTGTTGACTCTCCTTGGGAGCTGATTTGTACCATGTTCTACGCACACGCTGGAAGTCACGCTAGATATGGGCGCCCGAAACGGTGAGGGACAATCAAGGGCGAGGGAGTGGAGGCACACTTAGAGGAGGAGGAGGAGGAGGTGAGCTGTTTGTTAATGTGGGTGCTCAGGGTACTTGCTTTTTATGGATTAGTATGGGAGCCGCGTGGTCGGCCGGCCGCTCATTGGTATGAAAGGACCGGCCGGAGGGAGAAGATGAATTACACTGAAGTTAGAAGTTAGAAGACGAGGACGTTTTCACAGCTCTGACCATAAATCTGGTAAGAGCTCCCCGGTCCCTCCATGAAGGACCATCAGCAGGGCCCGGTCCAGTCTTAGCCTGGGCCCTCTATGAAGGACCACCAGCAGGGCCCGGTCCAGTCTTAGCCTGGGCCCTCTATGAAGGACCACCAGCAGGGCCTGGTCCAGCCTGGTCTAGTCTTAGCCTGGTCCTCAACAGTGTTTTCTCTTCAGGCGTCTGCAGGGGCATGTGTGGCAAATGGGGGGGGGGGGGGGGGTTTTCCCC
>OOFB01017096.1:0-10730 GCA_900323305.1 Trachyrincus murrayi | reverse complement strand
CCCCCGCCCCATGGGGCTTACTGAATAAGCAACGTCGGCACCGATGACACAGAATGACACTGCAGATTCCCGATAATCGGATGATGCGGATGAGGCGCATCAATAGGTTCCAGCCCTGATCTGCTGCGCTCCCGCCCACACCTGCTGTGCTCCCGCCGACACTTGCTGCGCTCCCGCCCACAACTGCTGCGCTCCCGCAAACACCTGCTGCGCTCCCGCCCACACCTGCTGCGCTCCCGCCCACAACTGCTGTGCTCCCGCAAACACCTGCTGCACTCCCGCCCACACCTGCTGAACTCCCGCCCACACCTGCTGCGCTCCCGCCCACACCTGCTGCGCTCCCGCCCACAACTGCCGCCCACACCTGCTGCGCTCCCGCCCACACCTGCTGCGCTCCCGCCCACACCTGCTGTGCTCCCGCCCACTGCTCTGTCACCCAAATGATTGCGTTGCAGAATCATAACTTTTTTCCATTTATTTATTTATTCATATCTATTTTTAAACCAGACACACCACCTGCCCCATTTGTCATACCTGAGGCATTTTATGACATATCACAGCCGAGCTCAGGTGTTAAACCCAGGATGCGTCTGACACTGGGAGAGAGAGATAGAGAGAGACAGAGAGAGAGAGACAGAGAGAGAGGTTACTGTCCAGGGGGTCTCTTACAACAGCCATGTTTGAAGTCAGGGGGTCAGGACCTGAAGTTCCTCTTCTCAGACATCAAAGTGTATCAGCAGCTGTCTGTTGTCATTGTAGAGGCAGGAGATCCCAGGGGAACACAACAGTAGAACGTGTGTTCTAGCTGTGGGAACATATGGGTATGGTTTTTTTTGGTTTGTATGTGTTTATTTCAAGGTTAAATAAGTCAAAAAACAAACATTGTATATGAATCACCGGCTGTGCCGATGTGTTATCTGTGTATGTCTTAATAATCGTATCGCGAAGAGCAACCAGCTGGATCAAGGAATTCTGTGTGAGTGTGGACTTATGGGGACATTTCCCAATGGAGTCTTTATTCTTCAAACTTCTTGATTTTATCTCCAAAGTCATTTTAGAATGGTTTAAAGGGTTAACATATAAGCATCCATGCTGCAAATGTTCAGATGGTGTCACCGTTACCACTGTTCCACTCGGACCAAACCTGGCCAGCAGCCTCTATTTATGGGACCAAAGGGAACTGGGGAAGAATAATTCTCAATTTGCCATAAAGGTGAATTGAATTGGATGGCCATTTTCATGAACATAAATTCCCCTTATTGAGAAGAATGATATTTGGCTAGTGGAGTGTCCTCTGACACGGGTCCTTTTGTTACGCCAGACATCTCTCGCTCACCCTTGCGGAGGAACAGCTGTTTATCTTCCATGTCTGACTGCTAATGAGATGAACACAGAGACATATTGAGCTTGGAGTACCTCCACAACCACTTCTCTGGGATTTCTCTTTTTTTTTTTTTTTCTCAGTGTTTTTTCTTTCTTCATTGTCCCTCGCTCAGCCTTATGATTGCTCTTGTCCTGTTCTGTCATCTATCTCTCTGTGGTTTCTTTGTGATTAATTCCTATCATGACTATCTGCTGCTCATGTATTTCTCATGTATTCATGTTTGTCTTTCTTTTTTCCCTAATATTTGATATATTTGTTCCTCCTCTGCTTTTCACCCCCTTCTCCGTTGCACAGAGGTGGTCCAGCTCAGCTTGCCCGAGGACCAGCGTATCAGCGTTTCCACGGTAACAGTGGGCCTTAGCACGGTCCTCTCCTGTGCCATCCAAGGAACACTGCGGCCACCCATCATCTGGAAGAGGAACGGCATCACGCTCAACTTCCTGGACCTTGAAGACATCAACGTGAGTACACGTTTGGTGTCACCCCAATTTAAAGAGTAATTACATCCTCTATTTCATCTCCACCCACTCTAATCCGTCTCCACCCACCCCAGTCTGTCTCCACCCACTCTAATCTGTCTCGGCCCATTCTAATTTGTCTCCACCCACTCTAATCGGTCTCCGCCCACTCTAATATGTCTCCGCCCACTATAATCTGTCTCCGCCCACTGTAATCTGTCTCCGCCCACTGTAAGTAATGTGTCAGACTTGATGTCAGTAGACCTACCATTCGCTTTGCTACCTGTTTCTTTCTTCACAATGATATTTTGTCTGTTAAAAAAATTATGTTTAAGTTCATAGACAGACAGACTAACAAAAGAAAAACTAAAAACACAATTACCCTTTAAAGGACAACTTCATTGCTGACATCTTCAATAAAACCTCCAAAAGCACCAGCGTTTTGGTGCCGATGATACCATCCTCAACAGTATCGTCTGTCTAGCAAATTGCAAATGGAGGCGTAGACACCATTAATGACATAAACCTCCATTGTTAACCAAAGGCGCATTAAAATATGTCAGCGAGCCCTCCTGTAGCTTCAGAATCAATCCTTAATCCATAAAGAGTCAGCGGGGAGTCTGGTGCACATGCCTTCCTTTATTTAAAGAAATGCCTTGCTGTTGCTTGTCTTCAGGAGAAAGACATTTTCCACATGATGTTATTTTGTTGTGGATGTCGGCAAGAAAAAACAAAGAGTTATTCTGGCCTCATCTCTCATTACTCAACAGTGTGTGTGTGTGTGTGGATGTTTGTGAAGTTTGTAAGAGAAACGTTGAAGTGGCTTGAAGTTTTTCCATTAATACCGAGTCAAGTGCTGCAAGAGCCATGAGTAAACATGAAAGCGTGCCTACGCATTTATCCCTCAAACTGCACATAACAAACGAAAAAGACTATAACCCAAAAAACAATATAATGTAATGTTATTATAAACAACCTTAAAAAACTATGCACACTACTGCTATCAAATATGTACACTCCTGTTAAATCTAGCAGCATTGAACAGCCACATCCATGGAGTCTGAGTGAAACAAGTGAGACTCACAAGGAGATTAAACAGGTTCCTAGATCTGGTGTCTAACGGTGGTCTTATGTAGATGGTCTTTATAAGACCAGCAGAGATGACGGCACAATGCAGAACCTGACCTCAGGTTTACCTTTAAAAGTTGAATGCTGTCAAATTGTGTGTTAATCCATGAAACACTGCTGGTGGTTAGATGGAGTGAGGGGGGAAGAGAATGGGAATTACACAGAGGACAGTCCCTAAGGGTTACCGAGCGTTAACGATCCGTTGCCATGGAGCTTAGAGAGGGTGAGTTGGGAAGTGAGAGTAAAATAAGAAATAGAGAGAACAAGAGAATATGAGGGAGATAATTGGACAATCTATACAGCACACACACATTGACTACAAGAATTGAGTGCCAAAATAAATATGAAAGGTGAGGATTTGTATTCCAATGTATTAAAATGGAGCGTTTTGGGATTGCAGTTAGATTTGTTTACAATCACATTGCAATTAGATTCTTGTCCATTATGCTTAGTGGTAGCTTTAAGCATAGCTTTATTTGCATTGAGTGTCAATGAGAACACAAGTTGCCCTTAAGTCCACTGAACTTCACCAACTGAAATAATTTTGTTACATGAAGTCGGTTTACTCAATGACATAGCATGCTTGTTTGTTTTTGTTTTAAGGTATTCAAGAATAAATATAGTATATGAAACAGCCACAGTTTGTTGTGTGATAAAATGTTATTTTTTTACAATGAATTAGATAAGTCTGGGGTGTCAAACTCAATCTATGCAGCGGCCATATCCAAAGATTCTAACAGCTTTATATATAATATACTTATATATATATATATATATATATATATATATAGGAGGTGATACAGTAAGTAGACCTAAAAATAATGGCTATTTAACAAGAAAAAAATCACTTACTTTGAGTGAAACAGTCCCTTTTTATAAACTAGATATCAATATTGGAGTCAGTGTGCTAGGTGCTATGTGCATACAACTTTCTTAACTCGCTTTTTAAAAATTAATTTTTCATTTAGCAGGTGGTGCATTTCGTTTTTATTATAAATGCTGCTGATGAAACAGTTAGTGGTCCTGATGCCTCCTTGGATATAGCGTAGGCCTTCATGTGGCCGTGAGGGGAGGTCCTGTGGCAGCACACACCACTACGTACAGGAACATGTTTGAAGTGCTTGCTGGGATTTGTAGTGCCACGCATCGCGGGAGTTAGAGATGCGGGCTAAAATTAATTGAAAACTCAAATGATTGCGGGGGCCGGATAGATTTGGATAGATTTGGCCCCCGGGCCTTGTGTTTGACACATGTGCAGTAGGTGCTTCTCATCTGGTTGTTTATCAAATAGCCAATAGACAACATGAGAGACATGATTTTAGCTCTGTGTGTCCTTAAATGTATAGTTTTACAAAGGCAATACTTTGAGTTATGATTATAAATAGAAAATTATGGACTAAATGAAAGATGATAAGGATGTTAAGTTGAAATTTTGGGCATTTGCCCAAATGTATATCATACACATATACAAATACCTGTTGACATCATTTGCACATGAAAAAAGAAAAACATCTACTTTCCATTGAGTCGACCTCTAATCAAAGAAGTTGATCAGCAAGGATACAGCCACTGATCACATCCTCCCACACAATGTGATTAAGGACCCACGGGCGGGTCTATAGTCATCGCTGTAACTCTACTTTTATTGTCACCAAGTCATCACGTTCACAGCATGAATTATGGGCATCCATTAATTATAGAGCATATACCAATAATTACATTTTGCCCTCGTCAAGTTTATTGGAAACATCCTTACCAGCGGTAAAGCGTGAAAGGATGCAAGTGGAAAAAAACAACTTCTTCTACTTGTTTGGCCCCCTGTTGTGATATAGTCCCCCCCCCCCCCCCCGCCCCAATCCCTCCACCACAACCAGTTCCACCACCCCTTACATCTACTGTGCAACTCTGTGGGATGGCACACTATTTAATGTCTTAATCCAACTTAAGCTGGGAAGCTGGAACCCCCCAGGTGACTACTGAATGCTGCACCCACAACAACTGGCATCGTTCATCAGCCTAATGGCTTTTATATTTTTAACCCCTGCCATTTGTCAGGCGTAGGCAGCGCGACGAGGCATCAGGGAGGGATCGAATCCCCCCAACGCCTTCCTGGGCACGACGGGGACACCCGTTGATTCATAGCCCCTCTTCCTCTCCCCATCACTCTCTCTCACTCTCTCTTCCGTTTTCTCCCTCTCGCTGTCTTTTATCATTGCTCCCCGCCCCCCTCCCCCCACTACCTGTCCTTTTTTTCTTTTCTTCCACTTTTCCTTCTACCTGACGTTGCGTTTGTGTCTCTTCTTACTTCTCTGCACCCCCTCCTCGATTTCCATCCCTCTACCTCTTACACGCTCACCCGTGCTTCGCCCTCTATGTCTCTCTCTCGCTCTCTCTCTCCTTATTTAGTTTTCTTGTTTTCTTTTCTCGGTGCATCTTGCTCTGTACGTGACTTCACTATTGCCCTCCTACGTCGCACACACTCCCTTTTCGTCCTCCACACTTTCATCTCTCTCTCTCTCTCTCTTTCTCTCTCTCTCTCCTCTCCTTCCCCGCTGCAGGACTTTGGGGATGACGGCTCCCTGTACATCACCAAGGTGACCACCATCCACATGGGGAAGTACAGCTGCCACGCGTACGGCTACGAGGACCTCCACCAGACACATGTTCTGCAGGTGAATGGTCAGTAACGCCTCCTTACTTACCTTTATAGTGGTGGGAAAAGTACACAGATGCTTCAAAATAAAAGATAGGAAAATGATGATTATGATTATTATTTGATTATTGTTTGATGATTATTATTTAATTTGAACACTTTACACTACATTGTCCTTGTTACAGTGTAACAAGCAATGTAACAACCTGTTACAGCATGTACTTAATATGGACGTTATTTGTTTATTTGTGTATTAGAGGATTCCCATTTGCTGCATGCGCTGTAGTCAGCTAGTCCTCCTGGGGTCCACACAGCACAGAAGACATGAAAAGATTTGTAACATTCAATGAGTTGAGGTCACATTCAGGCAAAATAGCGCAAATACATTCCAATACCATCCAGCAAATATAAACAGGTGAACATTATTATTTTACATTATTTTAATATTATTACATTACATACAAACAGACTCTGATATTAAAATAATAATAATTAATAATGATTAATAATTTCCTTTAAAGAAGGATTTAAGATACCGCTTGAAAAATGTCTTGCAGGTAACTTCACGGATATTAACTGGGATATTTTTCCACAATTGAGTGGCTGTGTACATGATCTTTTGATGGAACAGCCTAACCCGAACTTGGTTCGCTTTTTCACCTATTCCTAACCTTAACCCCTAACTATAACCACACTGTGTTACATGCTTTTACATAACGTTATTGCATATTAAGTACATGCTGTTATATGTTGTTAATTGATTATTACACAGTACTTAATTGTGTAATTACAATGTAAGAGGACACTAATGTAAAGTGTAACCTTATTATTATTATTATTATTAAACCAGACCAGTATGTTTGGCTCTTCACAGTATGGCTACAACATAATTCTGTATAGAGAGAGATTTTGTCATCCTTAATGTGGTCTCCGTTAGGTTGTCAGATGTTCCGAGGAGCGCATGGTTCCTTGAAAGAAGCGCTTTGTCAAAGTGATAAGTTTCCCTTCACTAAGAATTAATTGTGCAGCTGTGCTATTCTGACACAATACCCCTCCACACCCCCCACTAACCAAGCGCTGGATAAAACCACCACGCTCGACAATGTCCACACTGTCGAAAAATAACAACAATGAAACACAGCGTTCTTTCTGTGTCATCCTCATGTGTGATAAGGACAAACGTATTGAGATGTTTCCAATGGATTTCCTTGAAGAGATGGTTGCCCATCTGAGCTGGGCTACATCGAATAGCCAGCAGATACACACAGAGACAGAAGAGAGAGAGATATACAGGCAAACACGGACAGACGTACATACAATCAGGGTGTGTTAGTAGCAGTGGGTATCAACGCTCCCACTCAGACTAATCATTTGCATAGGGCCCGTCCTCTGTCCTTCACACAAGTGATTGCTTAGCCGTCTCGGGAACTCGCGGAGGAGGAACATTTAAACGCCCCCCGTGTTATAGCATAACAAATGAAAGATAACAAACTCCCTACAGGATGCACGCGTATACACACACACATACACACACACACAGCGACTGACGCACACGCATACACATGGATGCATAGATACAGCCACAGACACAGACAACCACACACACACACACATGGCCAGATAAACAGCCACAGACGGATACACAAACACACACACAACCACAAACAGTCAAATTCAAAAACAAACAGATGCACACACAGTTCAGCAGCCTTTGTTTCAATGAGGAGCGATATGTGAAACACAACATGAAATAGAAATTATTTAAAATGTACGGCTACAACACAAAGTGTTTGGAGTTTAATTAAAATCTAGTGTAGTCAGAATTTTTGTAACTGAAAAAACGTATTAAGATTTGTGAACTTGTAGGTTGGTATTTCTAGTCGCATAAAATATGTATAAATGTGTGAATTGATTTGCAAATCTGTAGCATGATTCTCACATGTGTAAATTAATTTAAGAATAAATACACAAACCACCACAAACTTATACTGCCCTACAAAGGCAAACCGCAGTAACTAAAATTTTTGGCAAAATTAAATTGGATATTTTACTCAAAATATAGTTGTGGATATTTGTTTTATGTTGTGCCAAAGTATCTTGGTTCAATCTTGCTCTGTTTTTTAGATAAAAAGGTGCACAAATTGCAGTAACTACAAAATCTGACTAAAAACCAAGGCAGTTCGCAGTATCTGCAATTTCAAGTTCAAGTTGTTTTTATTTGTCACATACATACACGGGGTGTGCAGTGAAATTAAAGTGGCAATGCTCAACAGAAATGTGCAAAGGGCAACAAGTTTTCACTATTTACATTATAAAATAAAATAAAATAACAACACACAACACAATATTTACAATATTTACACTAAAAGTAAGAGCACTAACAGAATATAAGTATAAGGAAAAGTATGTATGTATATATGATATAAATTATAAATTATGTGTAGGCGTTACCTAAGTGTGTCTGTGTGTGTATGTGTGT
Source organism: Trachyrincus murrayi (assembly GCA_900323305.1). Classification (NCBI taxonomy): domain Eukaryota; kingdom Metazoa; phylum Chordata; class Actinopteri; order Gadiformes; family Macrouridae; genus Trachyrincus; species Trachyrincus murrayi. The sequence goes on along the minus strand of OOFB01017096.1, from coordinate 2,628 downwards.
GCATAAGAGGGGGAGTGTGTGGGTCTAGGTGGGGGCCCTGGTGAGGTCAGAGTTCACAGTCCTGATGGCCTCCGGGAAGAAACTCTGTCTCAGTCTCTCTGTTTTAGCAGCGTGACTACGGAGGCGCTTGCCTGACCGCAGCAGCTGGAACAGTCCGTTGTTGGGGTGGTGAGGATCCTTCATGATCCTGCAGGCTCTGTTTCTGCACCTCCTGGTGTATAAGTCCTGCAGGGTGGGGAGTGTAGTTCCAATAGTGCGTTCAGCCGAACACACTACTCTCTGCAGGGCCTTCTTATCCTGAGCGGTGCTGTTGCCGAACCAGGCAGTGAAGCTTCCTGTCAGGATGCTCTCTACAGCTCCAGAGTAGAAGGACTGAAGGATCCTCCGGGAGACTTTGAATTTCCTCAGCTGCCTGAGGTGGTAGAGGCGCTGCCTTGCCTTCCTCACCAGAGTGTCTGTATGTGTGGACCATGTGAGATCCTCGGTGATGTGGACTCCCAGGTATTTCCCCATGCAGATACTGCGAACTACCTTGGTATTCTATGTACGTCACCAATGAAGTGATAGAGATTAACCTTGTACAAGATGATAATGATGATGAAGATGAGGAGGTTTATACTGTATGTAATCTTGCTTTAACTTAATTCAAGTGGATATTTCAACAAAATAATACTTCTGTTGTCTTATAATCTAAACATATAGATATCTAAATAAAGTAAATAACAAATAGAATGTAGTAAGAAATAAAAAAATGTTTCTTGATGTTGGAAAAAACCAAGATATCTGAATTGAAACACCAGTTACTGCACTTTGCTGTTGTACTGCCGTTGTATTGCCTATACAGCCATTCATAGTAATACAAAGGCAGAGTGCAGTATCTGCATTTTTGGGATCATAGGTAAAAAATATTGGGTACCTACAAGATTATTAACTAGAAACGATCAAGGATGTTGGGGAAGTTCTTCAAAATAACACATAACTTCTTGTTTTTAGTGGAAATGACATGGATCGTTCCAGCATCATTATGGTTCTTTCCACAGAAATTATGCAGTACCTACGAGATATTTAAGTAGAAACTATCCATAATCTTTTCATGGCAATTATGCACTACACTATTTATTGCCTAATGATGGGCTACCTGCATGTGGTTTATAGGCTATATAGTTATTATATATTTCCATGGAAATGATCAATTATCTACAAGATAATAAATTACAGAATTTATTAGAAAATCCAGTAAGGTGAACAGCACTTCCAAGTTCTACATGTTTTATTCATACAATTCTACAGGCATATACAAAAATCGAAACAGATGGAAAGTAAGACATTTCCTGCTATTATAACAATAGGCCTATAGCCTCTCATGACAGGAGGAATCAAAAGCGTTTTGTTTACTATGCCTGCATACACTTCTCACGGCTTCCAAGCATACATAATTTATCCAATAATGTGAGAAAATCTCCCGCGTGAGGGAGAGAGGGGGGAGGGGCTCAACGCGCTGGATGTGTGTTTGGAGAAAAGCTGAATTCGCCTCAGCTTTTAAATCACGTTTAAATTAATTAGCGTTTCTTAGTGTTTTGGCACGGCTGATCACTAGTCTGTGTTGGGGGGGGGAATTCCTTGCTGTAACAACACATACCTCAACTACTTACTTTGACATAAGTGGAGCAAAAGGACCCAATGCCTTTGCTATGACATTTCACTGGAAGCAATGACAAACCGTGTACTATTAGAGTTACAGCTAAATATTCAGACATGGTTATACAGATGCTGGATGAGGAGTCAGTTATGGGGTTTTTCTCATAAATGTGACATCTTGGATGAAGTTGACATTATTCTGGAGGAGGTCCAGCTGGTGGAGGAATTATAGATATCTAGGAGTGAATGGGTGAATGTAAAACAAAGTTTGAAAAATGTAAAAAAATAAAAAGCCTACTCATCTACCCTAACCTTAACCTCCCCTCCCCCTACTCATCAACCCTAACCTTAACCTCCCCTCCCCCTACTCATCTACCCTAACCTTAATCTCCCCCTACTCATCTACCCTAACCTTAACCTCCCCTGTATTTGTGTATTGCTTTTGTTTCAAAAGGTTATGCCATTCAGCAGTCAATTTTGAATATCACCTTTCAGCCATCTACACTATAAATGATTGCAGTTAAACAACCTGCCCATCGACTATTAATCTGCAGGAACAAATGGTCACACATGTACTGTTTACATGGACACTCAATCACTTTACATTTAGCGGGTGTCTAATAAAAGTCAGCATTAAATGGCGATTAAATGTTGCTGGAAAAGGCTCACCTCTGTATTGGAGAGGTGCCTTCCATTCCGTGCGTCCGTCAACCGTCAGAAATAGGCCTCTACCCTAAGAGCCCTCTTCCCCTCTACCCTAACCTTAACCTCCCCTCCCCCTACTCATCTACCCTAACCTTAACCTCCCCTCCCCCTACTCATCTACCCTAACCTTAACCTCCCCTCCCCCTACTCATCTACCCTAACCTTAACCTCCCCCTACTCATCTACCCTAACCTTAACCTCCCCTCCCCCTACTCATCAACCCTAACCTTAACCTCCCCTCCCCCTACTCATCAACCCTAACCTTAACCTCCCCTCCCCCCTCCT